>VXAV01007807.1:144394-155945 GCA_013399715.1 Alectura lathami | reverse complement strand
TAACTGCCCCTGTGTTGATGTATCTCCCTAATGATTCTTGATGAAGTAGGTATTCTGGCCATGCCTCAAAAGCAGTTTTAGCCAATGCTATGGATGGATTTTTTATTTATCACAACTCACAGAGCAGCAGGAAAAAAAAAAAAAAATCATCACTCTTCCCATTTCTTCAGTACTATCAGATTAAGTGGAAGCTAAGATAAGTCAGTACTTTGTTTGTGGAAAACATTCTCTAGCCCTTCTGTTTTGGTTGTTTGGTTCGGTTTGTTTTTTTTTTTGTAAACTACAGGATCCAGCAACGTTGCATGTTGTATAGGTAAATTATAGGTTACAACCTTTTTATCAGCAGATTGACATGATTTGGTTCTGGCATCAATTCCATTAAAACAGACAAGCTAATTTGGAAAAGACTGGGAAAATCTTTAATGTCCAACTATAAATTGTGTAGTTAAAGCCTCTAACACTTAGGAAAGAGAGGAGATAAAACTGGGGTCACCTACGTGTTTCTTTATCTGAAAAGCTGAAGTCAGCTTTTTTGCTGCCCATACCAATGCAGTTTCTGACAGTCTTGGTCAAACAGCTGGTCTTCACATACATCCTTTCTAAATCTCACTAGTAAAAAATTCATTCCTTGGACAATTTATACCCCAATCCCATTTTGGTAAATAACCAAGGAAATAAATGTGTATCTTTTCAGCATGAGAGGGTCTTTTGTTCCCCTCCGTGCACCTCCTCAAGGGTGCAAGGGGGCTTTCACTCTTCTCTCACACATCCACATGCATTAAAGAGATCATGGGAACCTACAAAAATACACCTACCCTTGGCTTTATCAAGACTTTGATCTAGAGCTCAGGAGAAGCCTGAACTATCTGTTCAGGGAGGAGCATTGGTGGAGAAGTCTGCATACTGTGGGCCTTGACTGCACCTCTAGCACTGTGGTTATTTCTAAGCAGCCTGGGCTCCGGGTCTGTTACCTGCCGTTAAGTTCTGCTCTGGGAGCAGTAGGATAGATGCTTCAGCTCTTTCCTGCTTTTCCTGCCCAGCTTTCCCTCCCCACTGTAGTTCTGCCACAAGTATTTTTCCTTCAAGACTACACCAGCTTATTTCAGTATCTGATCACAAAGTTGTTAACTCCAGTTTTAAAAGGCCCCATTGAAGGCACTGTAGCCAACATGTTGCCAGATGCAGTTCCTTCTCTCAGGAGCTTACAGTCTAGATAGGTAAGACTAATTAAGGACTGAGCACAGGAAAGCACTGTCATTTCTATTTTGCTGGGGAAAAAACAAAACAAAACAAAACAACCTTAAGTGGCAACCCAACACCAAGGAGGAAATTTGCAGCAGAACAGGAGCTGAATACCAGCCTGCTGGGTCCCAGTTCAGTTCTCTAATCATCACCTCAGATGTCCTATCAAAGCACAGCATAAGCTCGGTGTAAAACTGTAACCTTCAGCTGGCCCAGCTTCGCTTCACTTCCATGGCCAGAACTCCTACGAAACTGCAGGAACTGATGCCGACATGCATTTAGCCGCGTATTTTTTCCTGTGACATATGGTATTTACAAGACTGTTCTACAGTACCATGGTTATTTTAACACACATGTCCTCGATACCTTGGAATAAGGCTAGAAAATCCTTGGAGTACCAAATATATATACATATATATATACTAGCATACATATATATATATTGCTATTACTGATTGCAATAGGATTTATGTGGATTCTTCTAGTGATTGACACATGGATGTTTCAGGAGGTAAGCTGTGAGCTTCATATTTAAGGGGACCTCTTCTCTACACACTGCATTGGAAAAGTGCCTTTGGACTCACTGCAGACTCACTGCAGGAACAGCCAGTTTTGGGCAAAAAGTGTTCTCAGCAAGAAAGCGTTACAGATTTCCCATGCCTCTCTGTTTCTCATCTCACCCTAGTGCTGCCCTGATTCACACACTTATATGTTCGAGTACATCACCACTCTACGTTGGCACATCACCAATCCACTTCACGTCTGTGGTACAGGGGCCACCAGGGCAGGTCACAGCCACCTCCTCAGTGGCGGAGTGGAGGATAAAGCAGATCTCCTGATTTCTGCCTCAAAAGTGGGCAACCCCAGAAAACACAAAAAGATCTCTTCATGCAGAGGGAAATAGAGGTTTCTCTAAAAGCAGTATGAAGGACACGGCCAACAGGGTTATGGGGAGGAATTTGGGAAGCCACTGCCCTATACCTCACCTTCCGTTGTAAGAGCTGCCAAATGTAATGCTGAATGTGTCAAAAATTTTGCTTGTCCCAAGCAACAGTAGTAAACCTGCAGATTTCAGAGGCAGCAGGCAGGGCACAGAGAGAGGCAGGGGTTGCTGAGGCAGATAAGACAGCTGCATCCCACAGGTGCTGCCTATACCTAGGGCAATGAGAAAGCAGAAGAACCAACAAGCCCCCTCCCTGGAAGGCTCTGTGTTCCCATTCATTGCATGTCTATTAATCCCAGAAGTACATGAGTCATGGGCAAATGAGTTAAACTTGCCTAGGGAGCCATAGGTCTGGCTGCTGACTCACACTGGAGCCGGTGGCAACAGCTCCACTGCTTCTCTCCCTGCCAGCATGCTGCCTGGCTTGCCAGGTCTCTCAAAGGCAGGTGAGCCCTCTTTATCTTTAAAAGAGAGAGAGAAGGAGAGCACAAAGTCTCTGGCTTGTGAAATATTTGAGAAAAACCTGCAAAATTGACCTAAGTGTTTTAAAAGGTACTGCATAAAGACTCTCCAGTCCCACAGGGTGAGAAGTAAAATTGAGACTTCTGAATCTCATGAGCTCTGTGGGACTGACTTCTGATTCTCCAAGGCCTGGGCTGGCAGTAGAGGCTCTGTTTGTGCTGCTCCTCCCACCTGTGGCTTTGCTCTCGCCACCTCTGTGCTGACAGTGATGCTCTGGAAAGGCGCATTTGGTTTGCAGGGAGAGGACAAGAAGCCCATTCCTCACTGCTGGTGTTTTTGATGATGTCAAGCATACATGTTAAAAGAGAGACCTTCCTTTCCACCTTAGAAAACACACAGCCTTTATAGCGTAACATTTTAAGAAATATTATGGCTGCAGAAGGAGCAAGGCATACAGTCACCATAAGGTGTTCTACATGTACCTTCTTACAAGAGAAGCTTGTATAGTTACACACCACCTACAGTCAAAACCTTTCTTATAATGATAGCATCTCTGTACTAAATAACCATATCAGCTAGTAACATGAACTCACATTAGGAAAAAAATACTCCCTTTAAAATGCTTTAGTAGAAAAACAAACACCATGAGTTCTTTATGCCAAGTGAGCTGCTAAGCAGACTTTCGCAGTGGCACAGGGTATCCATAAAGAGCAGAGCAAACTGGCATTTACAGCTGTACTTGTAATCTCTGCTTACAAAGGCAAAAACTGCCATCATGGTGAGACTTCATCTACAGAAGACACACAATTGGTCTGCTCTTTGTTACCATCTGGTGGTTGCTGCATGGAGCAGCATTACTCACATCTCAAAAGGTTGCTGAGGGGAATTTTCATCTTGCCACCACTTTATCACCAAAAAGGAAAATGTGCTGTGGCAGCAGTGGGAGCATGAGGGGACTGGTTTTGTCTTCCAAGCCCAGCAAACCTTGACAAAATAAGCAGGTGGAAGAGAAGGAGAAAATTTAGAAGCATCTGGTGGTACTTCAGCATTACATCAGGTAATTTAAGTGCACCTGGATATCATTTGCAAGGAGCTGAGACCTGCTGTGGAAAGCGCAGTGCACTGTTCCCTCCCACTCACAGCAGTGGCAGCAGAGACTGTTCTGCAAGGGGAGGTATCTTGTTAACTACTTTTAACAAGTGGTTCCCAGATCTTTTTAAAGGCACTGGTCCAAAGCACAGCTGACCTCAAAATTACAGCAGATCTCAGGTATCTCTGAGGAGATCCTCACCCTTTTAAAGTTTCTTGGATTATTTCTTATCATGCCTGAAGAGTAGTTTGCTCTTGCGCCAAATAAAAGCACAGTAAGTATTAATGAAGTCCTGGGCCCTCTTGCTTTTACCTAAGTGTATGGATCAATGGATAACTGACATAGCCAAGGAAGAAAGTGCCCCCACACAGACAAGTCTACTGAAAGCATTTTGCAACACCAGGAATACAACCTCTTGGCTCCAGTCACACTGATCCAGTGCAGCTGCAGTATCTCTTGTCCTATGCACTAAATTGAATATTCAAGAATAGCATGAAATGAAGTAAAATCAATTCCTTATTGTAATTATAAAATTCCCAAAGCATAATACACTTAAAAACAGAAATAGTTTTATGGCTCAGTTGCTTTTTATGTTTAAAGAAGAAGGACATTTCAGTTCCTTTCCCCCTGCCACTGATTTCTGTGACCTTGGGTAAGTCATTTAGGCCAAATCTTCCCAGTAGGACTAGCTAATATTAAGTGTATAAATGTATATGAAGGTTTTTGTAAGTAGGAGTGACCCAGATCTTGTGGAGTCCAAATACCCAAATCTGCATTTAAAATTTTGATCCCCAGACCTCTGTGTCTGAATTTTCTGTTCTGTAAATTGTGGATGAGGCTTACATATGTTGCAGAGATATTTGAAGTATTAATTAGTCCAAATGTGCACAGTGGATTAAAAATGTAAAATATATAAATACTTAGCCTTACTATCAGTTAGGTCAGTATTTAAAGCATGTCCCTGCTAGTTTAGGCATTTTGTCGACTTTGTGTCTCATTTTGGACATTTAACACATAATCAGCTTCATAAATATTTCTCTGCTGGACAGGCATCCAGTTACATGAGATTAACATTGAGAAATAAATACTCCTTAGCCAATGCACTGTCCACACGAACAGCTCTCCGCAGTCACCACCATGACCTCTTGGCTCACTTGGACGTGCAAGGTGAAGCACTCACACTACTGATGGTGGAAATGAACGGGTTCAAAATCTAAGGGACAGAAATGAAGCTGAATATTCTACAAAGATAAATACACAAGTCCAAGAGGCAGACATCAAGAGATGAACGGTTTTAACAGGATGGATGAGGTCTGCACTCCTAAGCACTCTTTCTTATTTCATAGAAAACCGTTCATTGTGTTTCCCTGTCTATTACCTCCAAGCAATGCGTACTCTTTTTCCTCCAGCTCACAGCGCAAAAAGATGAAGTATATATCTATTCTAATTTATGTGTGGTTTAGACACCAGGGCCATTTAGGTCCTGTTCCAAAACTCATTGAAACAAACGAAACACCTGCCATTCACCCGGGGGATTCTGGAAAGGAACCAGAAAGTATTTTTCACTCTGGGTTCCTGAACTGCTCACTTGTTGAGTTTTTCTGTGTTTATAATACAAATGTTCTACCTCCTTTATTCCTCAGGTCCCCATCTGAGACCAGCAGGCGATAATTTGCCTTCATCAAAGGGGGATGGGCAGGAACTTCACTTACTGCCACTCCTGTGGCCAGCTCCTCAGACTGTCTGAACACAGAGGCAGTACCGAAACACATTTTGCTGGTTTTTGTTGTTGTGGTAGTTTGTTTGTTTGTTTGTTTTTCTGAACGGATAAACCTTCATAACTTCCAGAATCCCAAGTAAAATGTAGGCGTCAATGTAGTAGGTGAAGGGAGAAAAACTCTCTGAACCAAGGAAAAAGCCACCTAAGGAGACATTTAGCAAGACAAAGGAAGACAACAGAAAGTTAATGAATGTGGGAAGGATGCAAAAATTCTCCCGTACAGTAGGAAGAAATGAAAGGGGAATGCTTCCAAATTATAACATTCACGTTATTTCTTCTTCTGGCCTCTTGTGTCCATGAAGCTCTCTTCTTTCAACCTCTTATATTTCTGTCCAGAGATGGTATTAGAAAATACCTGAAGCTGACACAGCTGACATCACACAAATGCTTGGGGGAACAAGGGGATGCTCCCACACCTCTCCTCTCACCCTTTAAAGCTTTCTGAGCATCCACGTTCTGCTGATTGCCCTAAAAGAGACACTGGGATGGTTCTGCCCTCTGTGGTGTCTTCCTTCCCAAAATGCATGCACAGTGACTCAACCAGTGACCCTGCTGCTCGACTGTCCTTCCCTTGGGTTGCTTCCCCACGCAGTTATCCCTGGTAGAGCCTCTCTGTCCCTGCCCCTAGTGATGCTGTGGGGCAGGGTGTCAACAGGAGCATCCCAGTTTTGTGGTCTGGCTGAGGAACCTCTGTGCTAGTTGCCTTGCTTTTCCTGCAATTTCTTTTCATTTCCAGTTCTTCTCTTTGCACTTGTTTTAGGCTTTATTTTAGGGTTCTTCTTCAGCTAGCTAAAAACAGCACAAATGGCAGGGCGTAATCTATTTCTCAGTTTATGGACCGCTTCCAGTGACTGCTGCCAGCCCACGTGACATATGTAAATCATGGATTTGAGACCTGCGCCCCTGCATCAGTTAAAGAGATAAGTAAAATTTCTTGTTGTCTTATACCTCACTGCTGACAAAGTGACTCCCAGCTGAAGAGATTCACATGTGCTCTTTATTTCGGCAAGCAAGAAGCATATATCTCACTCATCAAATGTGCTCCTCTGACAAGAAAGGAGAGTGCAAGCAGCTGTTGTGTAGGACTATTGCATTTGTTAAACTCATGCCCACTTTGTTTTCTCCCAGCGTAGGTATGACTATACGTGACGATACATATTTAACGCTGCCATTTTCATGGCTGTAAATCTACCCAGCAGAATTCCAGAGGAATTTGCCATCAGCAAAGAAATCAGACAGCCTGCAAGTTTTCGGTCTGGCAGCTTTTATTGTGGTATTTTGCTGTTGTTCTAATAGTTTTAAATGCGAGAAGTGAAATGTTTTGTAAACACGTTCTTGAAATCTAACAGAAATTTTAATTCTTGTCACCTTTGTGCTTTGGACGCAGCAGACAACCTCTACAATGAAGTGGAATTACAAAATGTCTACCTTTTGTGAGGTGGGTGCAACAGCAAGGGGATAGAGAACAGTTCCTGTCTGCAGTAGCTCTGTTCCAGCCTTTACTCTTTAGTCTTACCATATATAAGCNAAAAAAAAAAAAAAAAAAAAAAAAAGTACTATATAATCTCAACCAAAATATGTCTACTAAAGTTGGCTGTTCAAAGCATATGTGGTATTGGGAGAGAGTTCTCCAAGGCACTAAGGACATTTTCAGATAGATCTAATTTTAAAATTGGAAGCCTTGGCCAGTGGTAAATGCCATTTTTAATCTCACTTTTAACCCCAAATCAGACAGAAGTTGAAAAACAAAACAAAACAAAAACCTAGCTTTGAGGAAAACTAGTTAGGAGCTGGACCTTTAATTTCCCCAGCAAAGTAAAGAAGTGTGCAGGGGCTACTGGAGATAAGGAAGGAGCTGGAACTACAGTTTCCATGAAAGAATGGCAAACCATTAGCAGAGGCAGAAAGTGGTGTTACCATCCTTTAGAGTAAGAAGATCACAAAAAAAGATTGGAAGGGGGAGTTACCTAGCCTTCTTCCCACTCAGTTTCTGTGCCAAGTTCAGTTCCTGCTGAAATAACCTCAAAGATAGATCAGGTTGCTCAGGGCTTTGAAAGGAATATTTTGTAATTCTAAATTTCTTGAAAGTAAATAATACAGAAATCTATTTTTTCTCAAAGAAAAGTTCATTTTGATTAAGTATTTTCTTTCTTCTTTCCGATAAAGGAACTCTTTGATCTCTGCGCTTATGAATCTCCATGTGAAAATAATCCTGGAAAAGTTGCTTGTGTGACTGAATTCAGCCACTTTGTGTCCTTATTGCTGGAAGCAAACAAGCTAGGCTCTTATTTACATGAGTCACAGATTCATAAGCATCTCTGTGTAGTGAGTGCATCACATCACTGAAATGGGACAAAGAGACACATTGCATTCTAGTGGCCCAGTGCGGTAAAATAATTCTGTTAACGAGAAAACTTGTATTTCTATATTCACTGCTTTTAAAATGCATTTTTAACCTGACAATTTAAACAGAGTTTTGCTGTGAGCTGCTTCAGAAGGAGGTGCCAGAGCAAAGCTAGAGAAAATTAATTCAATTTATCAGAAAAAAATAATCCCTGGGCCATTCTAGTAACAGTGTTCCATTTAACAAAATTCCCATACAAATAAAGACAGGACCAGGCCTGAACAGCTTAGAATCAAAGGTCTCAACCCTACAAATATGTACAGAACTTTCTGCAGTATAAATCATCTTGTTAAAATCAAGTGGGCTGCTCACAACAAAACGGTGCACTCAGTTTCTACAGGCCAGTTTACGCATCCCGTACTGACTCTTTCTGTTGTCCTTCTGACATCTCACCAGCATTGACATAAACCGCAGTTGTTGGGAACTGTGTAAAAGAAAGCACCTGAAATACCTTTCAACAGGAATCGTAAGGATATCACACCTCATATTTCTCTGTGTTCTTTAAATTTCTCCTTATAACCTACCTCAGCAGTGCTGTCTACAGCTGCCTGCCTGTTTTCCGTGACACTGAAGACTGGCTACTTGTAGTCAGTATGCCCACTGAGGCCATTACACTATGCAATGCATACGGGCTAACTGCTTCCTGCACCTTCTGTTTATCTGAAATGATTAAAGGCTCGTCAAATTATTCTGGCTGTGAATATTGCAGGACAAAAAGTGTCCCACAGTTCTTATTATATATATTCCTCTCTCTTTAATTATTAAAGGTAAGTTCAGTTCACAGTCTGAAGATCCCAGGATAAAGCACCAGTTCACTGTGACACTCCACAGCTCTTCTCGGTTGCTTTCCTGGTGCTCTGAAATCCCCAGAGCACACACAAAAAAATCTCCAGCTTGCTATTTTCTGCCATCCAAGACTGCTCACAAGCCACATCCAACTGAAGGGATTACTGTAGGTATAAAATGACAAAGGCATTATCACTAAGTAGATGAAATATGTGACCTATTTTGTTACCTACCTCTTTCAAGTATAAATATTTTTTTTACTTGTACATGTAGTCATTTCACAGTTCCTAGGTTTCATTTCATAGTTTTCAAACCCAATCATTTACCTTATTTTTTGCAAAATTGAAAATTTGATCTAAAATTTTTAATATACTTTATCAGTACTGTTACTGAAAAAGGCCACTTGCTCAGTGCCTAATAAGAAAAAATTTATATCCCTCCTAATTCTCATTTTTTCTTTGACATGGGGCGTATGCAGCACGACAAGCCACACAGCCAAGCAACAGTGGGGCACAGCTGTTTGATAATGAATCCTCCAAAGAGTTCCGTTTTGTGTTATGTTTTCTGTTTACACCCTTACGCTGTAATGCAATTTTGCAAATTAATGATGCTGCTTGCACACTTAACACTAGTCCTGCTTTCACCCAGTAGTCCTCCCCACTGACTGGAGGACTGCAAGTCCAGTTAGACCACCTGGATCATGAGCATCCTGCTTCTGCAAGTCCCTAGGTCCACTTACTCAAGCCAGTCAGCATTACAAATATTAGCCATCAAAGTCTTCATCTCCATACATAAACTGCACAGTGTGAGGCGCAGAGCTCCCCCTCTCCATTTTGAGCAGAATCACATGGACACACCTGGCCTCATTCTACATTTTAGAAGGCACAAAGTACCACTCAAGAGAGGCGCACAATCACCACTTTTGCAATATTTCTTTCCCCTAGTTCCTTTAAAACTCATGGTCTTCCTTCCTACAGAATGCATTCAGTGGGAAACAGGAAGAATTTCCCTTTTTTTACAATCTTATGTTCTTTTTAAGCAGCCAATACTGTGTGAGCAGAACATTGTCTCTTTACTGTGTACACTTTCCAGTTTCCAAAAGAAAATAAGCCCTGCAAAAAAAAATTGACCTTTAATAAACTGGAAACATTTATTTGTGTGAGAAAAAAAAAGGTTTCCTCCTGCAAGATTATGCACAATGAAAGTGAAAAATGAGCATATAGTTGGCCCAGGGAGGTTTTATGAATCATGCTGTGAGACAGTATTTGTCTTGCTTCTGGTAGGCATATAACATGTCTCAGAACACCCAAAAAGAAAAGTGCTGGCTACATTGTGAAAACTAGTGGATCTCAATTGTTTTAGGTTGCTAGTGCTTATATATGCTTGAATCAAGACAAAGGTTTTCCTCACACAGAAATCCTGCTTTCACTAACACAGTCCAGAAAAAAATTCCAAACAAATCGTATTCCCAAGATGTGTGTCTATCTCATTGACCCTATCAACACTAAGTCCCGTGTGGAAATGAGTAGGAGAGGAATTTGCCATTACCATTAGCAATGTTTTAAAGAATAGAGGTTATTGTGCATCAAGTATGAGAAAATAACCATTAGATAAGACTAAGACCATGAGAGCAGAAACTCAGAGTCTCTGCAGAGGTCCATTTTTGTTTAAAAATACTGCAAACTAATGGCAAAAGTCTTCAGACTAACCTCCTAGCTTTTTAGGCACTGAGCAGCTTGATTTCCAGAAATTCAAAGCAGCACAGACCAGACGCTCACAGCCCTGCATGTGCCTGACTTCTGGAACACTCAGCAAGCTCCAGGAGAAACACAATGTGTTTACCTAGAAATAGATCTTCCACAAAGAAAGCAGAACCTTAGTATTCTTTAAACTTCCTATAAAACCACTGAGCATTTCGACTGGTAGCATGTAGGAGAGTCCTGCTGTTAACAATATTTCAGTCCTGGGGGCATTTGGAAGACAGGTTCCCATCATGGTGCCATCCCATCATCCACACCAAAAATTGGGCAAAAAGGATCCTTCTGGCTGCCCTGCTGCAGCCATGCAATGCCAGCAGCCCCAAGGTGTGGCTATTCAGAGCTCCACGCAAACCCTTGCTTGCAGCCTCCATACACTGAGGAACTTGCCAGAACTTCCCTCTGCTCAGGGATATCTGCAGCTGTCTGAAGATCCCAGCTTACAGCCCAGATGTCCCAAGACAAGCTCCAGAAACACACCTCACACATTTCAACCACTAACAGGCTACTAATACAGCTACTCTTAAGTTCAGCTGCCTTGAAATGTACAGAAACAAAGACTCCATGTAGAATAAACAAGAAAGATGTGGAGCTGTTGGAGCAGAGGAGAGCTACAAAACTGCTCAGAGGGTGGAGCACCTCTCCTCTGAAGAAAGGCTGAGGGAGCTGGGCTTGTTCAGCCTGGAGAAGAGAAGGCTCCACGGAGACCTCATTGCGGCCTTCCAGTACCTGAAGGGGGTTTATAAACAGCGGGGGGAGTGACTTTTTACACAGTCTGACAGTGATAGGACAAGGGAGAATGGTTTTAAAGAGGGGAGATTTAGGTTAGATATTAAGAGGAAATTCTTTACTCGGAGGGTGGTGAGGCGCTGGCACAGGCTGCCCAGAGAAGCTGTGGATGCCCCACATCCCAGTAGCACCAATGATATTTCTACTACAACGCTAACCACGATTAGAAAATTTCAAAAACTTTCACGACAGCAATGCCGAAGTTCCTTTGAGCTGAGCTGGGAGGTGCCGTTTTCCCCAGACTACTGACTAACGGAGGCGGGGGTGTGTGCTGAAGGCCACCCGACACCACCCGCCA
>VXAV01007807.1:114172-137240 GCA_013399715.1 Alectura lathami | reverse complement strand
ACAGAAAAGACCCATTTCCCAAATTTGTCATTTTTCTAAAAAGACAAAAATATATCTGTAAAATTCAAAGTCCTCCCAGGAACCAGAAGGATGTTTCTTTATGTAAGTGTGTAGGTATGTAGGACAGGGGGCTTAATTAAAGTTTAAATTTTTATTTTCCTTATCTTCGTTGCCTTTTATCTTCACGTTCTGGAAAGGAGAGAATATCGGAACTTCACAAAGTAAGTGTTTGTATTAATAAGGAGATTTAAGCAATACATTTCAAATGGCTGCAGAACGTAGTGATTTTTTTTNTGTTTTCATAAATTCTCTTCCAGCTGCAGTTCAGGAAGGACCTGGAGCTGAAGCCATGCACCCAGGAGAGGGAAGGATCCCCAGCCTCAGGGAAGGAACAGGAACAAGCTCCAAAGCTAGCACCAAAAAGACTTGTTCCTGTTTGCAAGATGCCAGGTAGTCTGGGACAGCAGCTGAAACTGCTAAATCCAGTGTGGGGATTTCCATCATTCAGCAGCATCCCCAGCCGATAGGTTTTGTGGAGCACTGTACTGCAAACAGCAGCTGCTGGGAAGAATTGTCCGGGATGTTCTCATTCCCCATATCAAAGTATGCTGAGTTTTGGAGCATAGTGAAGCCTGAGAAACCAGCTAAAGGCTTCTCTCAGGTCCAGGGTGGTTGCCAGAATGATTTGGTTTTTCAGCACTCTTTAAGACTCTTTTTTTACTTCTAGAAAATGAATACTGGATCTAAAGGTGTGCACCTTTGTGCCAGTAGAATTCCTCTTCCCTCACATGAAATACTCCCTGTGACTCTGGCAGCACTCCAGAAAGTGTATTAAAATGAAATTACTTCTACCTCAAAGGCAAAACTACTGCAAATATGTTCACAGGGAAATTTGTAGTAGCTGTCACTGAATAATCTAGCAGAATAATACCAGATCATGCAGTTTGTTCCATTATTTCTCAAAGCAATAGCTCTGTATTAAGATCTACATGTGCTGGAAAAGGTAGAGTAGATTTCATGCCTGTCAAGCTCAACAATGTCCTTTCAAGACTGAAAGGTTGCTTTTGGCCGAAGTGGTGGCACATTGAAGTTTCCGCCATCCTCTGCTGGGGCAAAGCCTTACTGTTTGGGTTATGTCATGAGCAAGTAAAAGGTAACGTTAACAGACACAAAGGCAGCTTGTAGAAAGCTGCACTATCACACAGACATCCATCCTGTAGCAGGATTGAGTTGTAAGGTGTTAAATGCTCGCAATAGAGTGCATAGTTTCAAAGCAAAGATTAATGGTTTCAGGCTGCAAAACTTAATTAAAGGTTGGAATAAATGTTCTCCATTAAAATTCATCAGTCTGTTTGGCTGAGATTGAACCATTTCAGTCACATCTTTTGTAATCGTCTATAGAAAAACTGAAGAGATGGCAAAGTAAAAACTGCCGAAACAGGTACATGGTGTCTAAATATTGTTCAGGCTCTTAATTACGTTAAAAGAGGAGTGCATGTAATTCCCCAGCGTAATTTTAACCCAAAGAGCCTTTTAAGCACAGCTGAAGTAAAACGAGTACCAGTCAGCTGCAGGTGGACGCGTTCCTGCTTGCGAATCTCAAGAGCTTCTGGGCAGCACTAATTCCCACACAGCCCTGAGGACTCTGCTCCCATCAGAGGAGACCAGATGTTCGTAGTCTCATTGGGTTCAGTGCTCACAGATAAAATTTTGCACGCTGGTAAAATTAATTGGATGTTACTTGTATCAGCTTAACAGTTTGTTCAGCAGCTTGTAGGAGCACTCCACTCTGCAGTTTACGGCAGTTTTTAACCTTTGTTTCGTTACAATTTTCTGTGCCATTTCTCTTCAGTATGAGAGAATAACCAAGTCCCTGCCTCTGTGTTCTTCCATGCTGATTTATCCTTTCTTTGACCAATTTGTTTGTAAACCATTCATTCTGAACAGCAATACAGTGAGTGGTCAAGGAGAGAGCATGGATTTGGTTCAAAGGCTTCATAAATACATTGCACCTTGCAGACAGTGCAGCTTTGTCACTGGCTTCCTACAAAGGCAACGAAACACGGGATAAGCAGCCACCTGTAAAATCTGAATTTATTTTATCCACTGTGCCAGGTCTGACAAAAAAAAAAAAAAA
This sequence comes from Alectura lathami, assembly GCA_013399715.1. Taxonomy (NCBI): domain Eukaryota; kingdom Metazoa; phylum Chordata; class Aves; order Galliformes; family Megapodiidae; genus Alectura; species Alectura lathami. Next base: position 135,103 of record VXAV01007807.1, on the reverse strand, counting down.
AATCAATAACATGCTGGGAATCTAATCTGCAATGGCAGACTTCACAGCTTGTTAAATGCTCTGTGGATTCCTGCACTAACAGGACACAAATAGTGTCATGGTGGTATCAATTTGAAGTGAATCCTGCATAGAAGTTTTTTCAGTTGCCGCTGTCAAGAGAAATGGTTTTGTTTTCCAGAAGCTCACTAGTAGTATGTGTTAGTGAGATCTTGAGGAATAACAGATTCTTTCCTGTTGATTACTCCTAGCAGAAATTCAGAGTAAGCACAAAGCAGGTGGTTACAATGATGGGCATAATTCAGAAAAACACAAGGTAAAGACAAACTACTAACTAGTGGTGTGGTTACTAAATAGTCACCATTTAATAGTGACCATTCAGCTCGCTGCAATTATCCTAGCTCTTCCCTCCAATACGGCATGGTTTATTAGAGAGTTGCTCTCAGAGAAAATTTTTCACTATATCAAATTATCTGTTTATTGAGACAGTTTCAAATGTGAAACTAAAAATTCTGCTTCATTCTGGAGTGTCTCATCCTTGATGGGCAAAACGGTCTGAATATTTCATCATGTCAGTTCTGAAAACATATCCTGACACAAACCTTCCACCATTCCCCTCCCAGAACCCAATGATCCTGAATACTTTTTACGCTGTTCTGCCCTTTAGATAGCCCTAGGGAATGTGACCCATGTCCATCCACTGCCCTTCTGTGGATTTGACCTCCTCCATCCCTTGCTGTAGCAGGGATGCTTTTTAAGCGTCCCTAGCCATTCCATTCCTAGGAGAGGAATGGCTAGGAGGAGATGCAAGCAGTTCTGGGATGCACAGCATGTGTGGAGACTGTTCTCAAGAACAACATGATCCTGCACCATCACCAGCAGCGTTGGGTGCTGGACATTTCGCAGTGTGACAGAGGTTCAGTATTGTTATGCTTCCCAGTATGAAACACCACTGATGGTTTTTTGGTGCCTTCACTGTAACAGTAAGCACTCCAGGTAGTCTAAGAATAGATGTTTAATAGGTTGTAAATTACTCACAGAGTGTATTAATAAATATTAATTTTTGTACTGACCAGCTGCCTGAGACCAGTACAAGCAGCGGCAGTGCTGGCAAAGAGTGGCAGAGCAGCAAGCAGTGTCCTCAGTGCCAGGTGCTCACTTTTCACATCTGCAGAAGCCATAAGCAATTAAGAGGACAGGTCAGCTCCAGAACTGCCTCCTCTCAGAAGGTGATATGGGACCACCCAGTAGCTGCTCGTTGAGTTGTCCCATTTAAAAGGCAGTGTTTTTTTCTCAAAAAGATGAGAGAAGAGAAAATTAACAATTTTTTTTTGCCTTTTTAAAAAATTTGTTTACTTTAAGGTAAAAGAGGAGAGATTTAGATTAGACATTAGGAAGAAGTTCTTTACTCAGAAGGTGGTGAGGTGCTGGCACAGGCTGCCCAGAGAAGCTGTGGGTGCCCCATCCCTGGAGGTGTTCAAGGCCAGGTTGGATGGGCCCTGGGCAGCCTGATCCTGTGGGTGGCAACCAGCCCATGGCAGGGTGTTGCAACTGTGTGGTCTTTAAGATCTCTTCCAACCCAAAATATTCAATGATTTTATGGTCTTCACATCCACAACTACATTATCAGCATGACTTAAAAGGTTCGAAAGTCACAGGTGAGAATCTCTTCCATTCTCTGTAGATACTTGTGTTTGTATTTTTTTTGTTTATATATTTGTCTTTAAGTCAAGAAACTGGGATAAGTCCACCATTTGGAGAAGTGCGTGGGTGTCAGTTCTTCTCCGTCCCAGCAATTGTGACCATGATTGTAACAGCAGAACAGAGCTGTCAGGGGAGGTCACAGTTCCATACAAAAGGCAGTAATTCAGATAGCCTGGGACAGGCTCAAAAAGCATTTTGGATGGCAGTGCAGAAACCTTAGGTTTCACTGTGTTCAGCAGGAGATCAGTGCCTACAGTGCTTAAATGTTGCACTATAGGAAAAAAAAAAAAAAAAAGAGAACAGGCACAAAGGTGAGGCCCGTGGTGGAAGCATGGGGTCAATTTCTGTTCCTTACACAGATTTCATTTTGCATGACTGTGGACACACAGCAATTCCTTTAGCCCTCAGTTTCTCTTCTGTTATGATTCCTACCTCAGAGGAATAAGTGTTTATTTGGACAGTGGGCAAGTTTCCATACACTGAGATGGAAAGAAAGGACATACAGCCTACAGCTAAAGACCATATCCCCTGTGACCAGTGATTTCAGCAGAGCATCATGGCTTCTGACCCAGCTGGTCTGTTCCTGCATCTCTAAAACAGTAGTCCTGCAGTGCTGACAGGAATTTATTTCTTACTTACCTGGTGAGAAATCCCAAGACAGCACAAGTGTTGCAGGGTAATTACAGTTTCCTCAGTGGGATTACTGAATGACATATTGTCATATATCAAGAGGCAACTGTGAATTTAACTTGAGTCAATGCAGTAGACTTTGCCTAGTATGTTTCCAGATGAACACAGCATGAGTGCAAAAATAAAGGGAAGTTACTGAACACCTCACAGCATTGTGCATCCTCCGTCAGCACTGGCTTTCAGAGCACACACAGCTCTGGGCTGGCGTGGGAATGCTTGGTGTATTCATTATTTGTTTAGCTTACATATAGACTTTAAGAACATATTGTTTGCAGAATGCATTCACAGGAGAAGGAAATAATGATACTCATTTGTAAAAAGAACAAGGCATGTCAAACACAAAACTTACTGTTCCTTTGTATTTACTCTTCAGTGCCACTGCCTGTTTCTTACAACGGGTAAGCAACAGGCATGGCTGTTCTATAATCAGACTATTTAATTTCATTAAATTTCAGATTTGCTCAGTTTTTTAGAACATAACATGCAACAGCAGAGGGCTCTGCTGATCGTTAAAGAGGTTGGCACATTTTCATATGTATCCCTGATGGTCTCACTGTCTTTTGCAAGAAATTGCAAGGATGGTATCTGGGGAGGAAGAAGCAATAGAGCAAAGAACTTTTTTTTTTTTTTTTTTTTTCCTCATGTATTTACCAGGGCGATTAGGAGCATGAGCAATACATCCCTTCTGTAGAAAAGATTGTTCCTTTAGGTATTTGTGGAAGAGTTCTAGTACACACTAAAAACCATAGCCTTCTTGCAAAATATGTGGCAAGTTGAAAAAGTCTTTCCAGACCTGCCATTCTCTTTTCTAGAACGGCAACTTACTCATTGGGTTCTTTGTCACTTCCATGCCCAGTGTGCAACTCTGCATTGCAGTTCCAGTAATTTCAGCCCTTTGGTCTCTTGGATAGATTATGGTTATGCAGGGAGCAACATGTTTGAAGTCAGCCATTCACAGGGGCAGAAGCTGCCATGTTTGTTTTAATGCATGATGTCCCGCATTCACTCAGCTCTCTGGTTGTGCCATCTCCCCCAGACAGGCACGTATCAAATTAGCCTTCTCACAGGGATCATTTGCAGAAATACCTGTGCACCACATTGATAACTGAACCTTGTGATCCCCCCCAAGGATACTCAGCACCTTGCAGATGAACGACAGTGAGCTAAGAGAAGAACAGTAAGTAATTTACTCTTAAATTCTCCCGCAAAAAGACCTAAAAACAAATGGATTCAGGATGCCTTCTATCACAAGATGCTTTGCTGGTGTAAATTATTTCTCATCAAGTTTCCAGGGTACTGTGGCTGAGGCAAGATTTGAACCAATGTCTGGAGATGAAGTGCTTTGACTTCACAGTCTGGGTTTTACTGCTGACATGAAACAAATTCCAGGGGAGGCAGTGAATTTTCCACAGCATGGCTGCTAGTAGACGGGCAACCTTTATATTGCTTTCCACGTCAGGACCGCAAGTGAATTTGTGTGCAAGCCTCAGTGAAAATATATTACAAGAGTATAAGTAAACACGCATTTTCTAATGTCAACAGTCCAGTTCATTTTCTCAGGGTTGGGTTTTCCACACCATGTGCCCAATAGCAATAGATACGTTTTTCATACCCAGTATCTTTTGTTGTGATGCATGTGATCTGCATAATGGGGCAGCAGACTCAGGGCTCACCAGGCATCCAATTCATTGTCATGGAGGTGAGCAAACCTAACACCCACAAGGCAGATGAGGAGGGGGACTTCTGGCAGAGAGCAGGAAGATACCCATCTGGATTTTAGTTACAGGCTTGCTAAAATTGGCCTGTGCTTTGAGAGGCACTTTGGATGAAATTTGATCATTTTTATCTAGATAAAATTGTGACATTTTAAAATGGCAGTGAAAGCAGGGAAAGCAAATGGTGAATGAGTCTTCAGCCTAGACAGAGTGGAATGGCGTAGACCCAGACTGACAACAATGCTTAAAAAAAAGAAAAAGAAAAACCACAATCTTCTCTCCAGAATGTCTGGGTTTTGTGAGGGTGGGAGGTACATTTTTTCAATATGCATTACAAGCATCAAGCAAGAATATGTTTTTCACCTTAACAGGGAGTGATCTAATACCTTGATAGCAGACATGAGCAATTTCTCAGTTGCTTTGTAGTCCTGATATACCCAGACAGTCTTAGTGACAGTTGCGTTCACTGAGTCAATGATAAAAGAATATCAGACAATCAATGAAATGTATTTCAGAAATGATCTACAAAAACCTCTGTAAATAATAGGCTAGTGAGTACATAGAGCATTCCCGAGTCAAATGCAAATACCAGAAAGCATATTGTATACAATCATAGTACAATCAAATTTTTAAAAATGAACTACATTTTTCATTAGAATGGAAGATGGTTTCTGAGAAAATAATCTCTCAGAAAATGTAACATTTAAATACAAAGCAGTTACTTTTTCATCCATCTCTGTTAGCAGTCAAAACCTCTAGTATCTAGACATCTATTAGCACAGTATAATCAAAAGAGGAATATGAAAAATAAGATCATTTTGTCTTAAGTTAGTTTCCTTTCCCCAGTTTAAGTTGTTCTCTCTTCATGAAAAGTTTTGTTGTCTTTTTGTTTAGCCAAATGGGAAAGGATGGCCAAGAAAATTCCCCTTCAAAAGAGTCCTGTCTCCACTCTGCTGTCCCTTGGCTCCCATCTCTCACCCCTATCCCTTGATGCACCAGCAAATGATAAAAAATAAAAAACAAACAGAACTGGCGTTTCAGAGTGCATAGATAGGAGTTTGGGTAGGAAGATTTTGACAGAAGTATGATGGGGAAAACACCACCCTGAAGAATGCTTCATAAATCGTTTAGTTTGTTTACTTATTAGCGTTAATCTTAACACAAGTGCCATCGCTTAGGGACTTGGTGCTGGTATTGGAGAATGGAATGAAATAATTTAAAGCATCATTTTACCTTCTTTTGTTAAATAGACACAGCAAAAGGAAAATTCACAGAAATCTTCCCAAAATCAGCCTCGTAATGAGTGCTCCACCATGACTGTGAACAGAAGGTTTTCGCTTTGGAATGGAAATGTATTTCTTCTTGCTCTAGAAAATGTTTTGTGAACAGAGGGTGCCAACTTCTCCTTCTTTTGTAAATGAGGTGGCACCAACGACTGAGCAAGATAGTTAGCAGAGCGGTGTGAAATTTACTCCTTGCTTCACTGGTATGTCTACAAGAAACAAGATTTAAAAAATAAAACAGTGAATGTAATAAAAGTACTCAGTTTGTGTCTCCATGGTAAAAAAACATGGTAGCGTTCCATGGTAAAAAAACAGTGAATTCTCCACTATGGGCTAAGTAGTAAATGAAAACAGAATGCAATGCAGAAAGCCAAGTTCTATCCTGCTGATTTTATAAGCCATTCCTTCTGAGTTGATAGCAACTATTGTTTCTTTAGCATGGCATCCTGTGTTTTGAATGGGCATTATTTGTTCTTTCTCATACAGAATCCTCTGAAAAATTCTCCATTTGGCATTTCTTACTGACAAATTGTCCAAAACCTGTGAATCTGTCCCTTGCCTCACACAATAGCTATTTGCCACTGTAAAAGAGCTGATCAACAGCAAGAGAGCTGTGAGTATAATGCACAGAGCTCCCCAAGCACTGCAACCTTCGAAACAAAGGTCTTTGGGAAAAAAAAAATAAAATAAAAAATCACTCCCAGAAGAGATAAGGATGGCTGGCAACAGTTATTTCAACATTTGGAAAGAGCTTAAACAACGTGATGAGTCAGGCAGAGAAATGACAGGTGGTAATAAGGAGCTGCACAGGACAGAGGTCAAGCACGTGATAAATAATGTTGCTGGGAATCTTAGAAAAGTGAGTATTGCTTGTCCTGAACAAGGATTAGAATGGAAAGTTGGTTTTTGGCTGAGATTGTGGCTGGCATCATTCAATTCCTAAATCAGCTGTAAAGATGCAGTTATGTTTTATCTAGCTACATTAGTTCCCTTTGCTGAAGATCTGAGCTTTCCAACATCACCAGTTATGACAACATCCAACAGATTTATTACTAAAACATTGGATTATCAATTCACTGTGAGATTTTATGGTGTCTCTGATTTCATTTTAAAAGTGGAGTGATCTAAATGAACTTCACTGCATGGGAGGTAGAATCACACAGAATGATTTAGTGCTCTCTACGATGTATTTCTGTCTCTGTGTTTTCGTATTTTGATAAGTGAATATGATTTGCTCCCAGTGTTTTCAGGTCATGCGGGAGTCTTTCTTATTACTCATTATCCAAGTTGCTAATGACTTGAAAAATCATTTTTCTTCAAATAGTTGAGGAAAAAAAAATTGGTTAAAGAGGATTATCTTATCAGATAAAATGCCTACAAAGATGCATTTTTCCATACTCATTTTCTTCTGTCCTGGTGATTATAAAGCTAAGATAATTAAATAAACAATATTTACTGGATTTGTACATGTTAGTGAAAATATATATAATTTCTGTGGAGGCTGCACATCTCTGAATGTTACCTTTTCTCTAAGTTTTAGGTATCTGTAGTCCAATTACAGAACAGCAAGAGAAAAACACTTTTTACTGAGTGAGTCTATCTGGCACATTTGTTAAATCAGTGGCATCATTTGCTCCTATGGTGGACTGCAGAAAGAAGGTTTTTCTGGAGTGAGAACAACTGGAAGCTGTAACAAAGTCAGAATCCTTCCTGAATTAAACAAAGGGAAGGCTGGCCAACACAGACTGAGAAGGGCAAAATCCATCAGTGCAGCACTTAGTCACAGCTCTGTGCAGGTTGCCCATGCACGCTGTGGACTCAGGATGGTTCAGCTGAGATTGATGATTCTCCTTTACAGTGCAGGATACTGTCTGTCATTCCAGGGTGCGGCCGTCATGTTCATCGTTCACTTTGTGTTTAAGTCTGAAGAAATTGCTAGATGTACACAAATCTTCCACTGGAAAAAAGAGCATGGAGCATGTTTTTCAGTATCTATGCAGATCTGTTGATAGTGTGCACATACGTTAGTTCTTCTGGCAAGCGACACGTAAGTTCTATGTTACAGCCATCAACATCTTTTTTACCTTTGATAACCAAAGGTGTCATTATTAAAAGGTGACAAAGGTCCTTTTCGACAATTTAAGTAATTTGTTGAAAGGTGGCAGGGAGTTCTTGCTCACTGTCATGCCAACATCTCTTTAGGGCGAAGCAGAAGAGCCTGTTTTTTCAGTATGGCTATTTAAAGGTCATTTAAAAATTAGAACAAACAGATGAGAAATTAAAGCACATTCTTTTCTCAACCAGTTCACAGTTGTAGCTCTTGTCACTTACTTTTATTACTTTGGACCAGAGAGAAGGCAGGAAGAGCAAAGACTGGTTCCCAAACAGAAAGAACCATAGCCCCATTCGCAATCCCATTCCAGTGGGAATGACCTCAGTAGTTGACATAAGTCAACAATAACTCCTTTTATACCAGCAGGTTACACCAACAATAGGGAAGTTGAATCATCACAGAATCATGGAATCATTTGAGTTGGAAGGGACCTTTAAAGGCCATCCAGTCCAACTCCCCTGCAGTGAACAGGGACATCTACAGCTGGATCAGGTTGCTCAGAGCCCAGGACTGAGGCATCCACCACCTTTCTGGGCAACCTGTTCCAGTGCTTCACCGCCCTTATTGTAAAAAACTTTTTCCTTTCTTCCAGTCTAAATCTCCCCTCTCTCTATTTGAAACCATTTCCCCTAGTCCTATCACAACAGACCCTGCTGAAGAGTCTGTCCCCTTCTTTCTTGTAGCCCCGCTTCAGGTACTGAAAGGCCGCTATCAGGTCTCCCTGGAGCCTTCTCTTCTCCAGACTGAACAGCCCCAACTCTCTCAGTCTGTCCTCACAGGGGAGGTGTTCCATCCCTCAGATCAATTTTGTGGCCCTCCTCTGGATGTGTTCCAACAGGTCCATGTCCCTCCTGTACCGAGAACTCCCCATCTGGACGCAGCACTCCAGGTGGGGTCTCACCAGCACAGAGCAGAGGGGCAGGATCACCTCCCTCGCCCTGCTGGCCATGCTTCTTTGGATGCTGCCGAGAATGCGGTTGGCTTTCTGGGCTATGAGGGCACACTGCTGGCTCATGCCCAGCTTGTCATCCACCAGTACCCCCAAATCCCTTTCAGCAGGGCTCTGCTCAATCCTTGCATCCCCCAGCTTGTACTGATAGTGAGGCTTGCTGTGACCCAGGTGCAAGACCTTGCATTTTGTTTTGTTGAAGCTCATGAGGTTCTCCTGTGCCCACTGCTCCAGCCTGTCCAGGTCTCTCTGGATGGCATCCCATCCCTCAGGCATATCGACCGCACCACACAGCTTGGTGTCATCCGCAAAGTTGCTGAGGGTGCTCTCAATCCCGCTGTTGATGTCACTGATGAATATACTAGAGTATCAGTCCCAGAACGGAGCCCTGAGGGACATCACTCATTGATCTCCCTCCGGACATGGAGCCATTGACCACTGCATTCTGGATGCGATCTAGCAACCAGTTCCTCATCTATCAAAGAGTCCACCCATCACAGATCCATATCTTTCCAGTTCAGAGAGAAGGATGTGATGGGGGAGCATGTCAAAGGCCTTCCTGAAGTCCAGATAGATGACATCAGTGGCTCTTCCGTTGTCTTCCCTTGTTCAGTTATGCCATCGTAGAAGGCCACAAGGTTGGTCAGGCAGGACTTGCCCTTGATGAAGCCATGCTGGTTGTCTCACAGCACCTCCCTGTCTTCCATGTGCCCTAGCATAGCTTCCAGGAGGATCTGTTCCATGATCTTCACTGGCACAGAGGTGAGGCTGACAGGTCGGTAGTTCCCTGGGTCACCCTTTCTGCCCTTCTTAAAAGTGGGTGTAACACTGTCTTTAAATTGGTATCAGGCTTGAGAACTACAGTGACCAAATGGTGGCGTCTGTAGCATTTTGAGGGCTCACAGTGCTCAAGCTAACAGCAGTCGTAGCAATGATGCTATTTTTATTACTACAGCTAATAAATCCTGGGAAATGCTGAATAAAATACACACTTGATAAGCTTGGGACACATTTTTTCTTTTATTGAAAATCTTCTAAAGAAGCTATAGAACAGGATTGGTATATTAATATTCATAGCTCACTTAAGCTGGCATGTCTTAATATAGTTGTATAATGACAATGTATAATCTGTTTGCCCAATAAAACATGGTTTCAGGCAAACATAAAGCTGGAAAATGTCTCATGTTGAGAACGATTTTTAAATCACATTAACCAATCAACTGCATCTTTGAAAACCAATAAAAACTTCAGACAAATGTTAAGATTTTGTGACAAAAAAAAAAAGTCTTACACTGCCTTGAATAATGAGAAAAGCAGCAAAAAAAGAAGTGATTATAGGCTAGGAATTTATATTCCAGGTTTTAGTTGGATGGTTATAATGAATCTGAGGAATTTACAGTATGTTCACACTGCCAAGAATTACTCTAATGTAGTAGATGAGAATTGCTCTAATCTATTACTGTTGGCTGCCAACAGTAATTCTATTAATTCAAAGAGCTAATGACATTTACTAGTATTGCCATGCTGTTTATTGCGTCTTTGAAAATAGATGGGAATACTCTGTGGTGTGTCATTCTAAGCAGACTAAATTTAGAGCCTAATCCTCCACTGTTTCACTCTATTTAGTGAGACTGAATCTGAATAGCAGTGCTTTGTGCCTGATTTGCAACAATGCAATTGAGTAGGTGGAAGGCACCTGCGCTCCTGAATTACGTGCTCTGCACCATACGCAGACAGCATGAAGCGTGCAAGACTATGGCTCATGCAGTGATGTAGCCAATCATCAGACTGACAGCCTTCCAGGCTTGTATTTTTACATCATGCAGGATAACACAAAGACACAGGTTTGAGTCTGGATGCAGAGCAGCTGGAAAGTGCAGCACTATCCCCAAATAAGTCCAGGCTCAGCAGAGCCAGTATAATGGGTTTCGCATCCCATGGATGCGGCTTCAGAATTTCTATTTCAGAGCAGAGATGGGTCAGAAGCAGTTCAGGTTTTCTGTACCAAGACCTGTGGCAAAACACAGACGTGCACCAGATGATGAAATGTTGAAGTCAGCTCGGTAAGCAGAGACCTGGCCGAATAGAAGTCACCTTCATCACTCTGACTGCCCAGGGTGTTGGCATCCAAGCCAGACATTACTCACAGAAAAGGAAGGTGCAATAGCTTTTCTTTTGCTTAGCTACCTGTAGGCTTGAGCAGTCATGTAGTATGTGACATACACTAATTTTCCTACTGTAGGGTAACCAATTTCACACTCGCCCCTGAGGGATGCTGGAGCAGAATTGTCCTGGTGCAGGGCTAAGTAGCTCCTGTAGAAACTTGTTGCATGTTTTTATGTTAAGAAATACAAGAGGAAAAATGTCTGAGGTCCAGCCTTACCCCAGTAAATGTCTAATGTTAAATATATACTGTTTTCAGGCAAAAATGTTTGCCTGTGCAACTTCCCAAGGAGTTCAGCAGAAATCTAGCAAAGTTACAAAAGAAGGATGTACGAAAACTCACAAGTAAAAAGTTTTTTCTTAGTATGGAGCAGAGACTGGGCTGAGGCTTCTTCCCCCCTTCAGAAATTTGTGCAGATCTGTGCAAGAACCCATATTACTGATTTTTCAGCACACAGCATTTACATAGCCACATTTTCAGCAACAGTAGGAATAACAAGTTAAATAATAAAGTTTTTTCTTGAAAAGAGATAATATGTTGTGCATCAGGGGTCTCTACAATGAAGTTGCAAAAACTCCCTGGAAAGATACAAGAAGCCTTCTTGGAAGATTATCTGGACAGATGGAGTCCCTCTATACCAAACACACACAGACAGGGTTTGTTTTTCAGGTGCCCAATTTCATAACAGGAAGCTCCTTCTCAAACAAGAGTGCTGAAACCTAACAGCAAAACCTGCAAGGTTTGTAAACAGGAATGTGTCTGGCAGTAACTGATTTTGTTACCTTTCTCCAGTCTTGTAGCAGATTCATCAAAATACACAGCATCTGCAATGCTAACCGAAGTACAAATTAGGCAGCTCCGCATGGCCTGGCTGCAGTGGGGATTGCAGTTGGCCGTGTTCTCATCTTCCTTCAGACACCAGGGTGAGGGCTGGGCACACGAGCTCTTTGTCAGTAGGGCAAGCAGCATCTGCGCGTACAACTGAGCACACAGCAGAGGCAAGCATCAGGACAGGGAGCTCATTCAGCCTTTGCTCCCAGCTCGCATAGGTAGCTAGTACTTGACAGAGCCACTCATCTGAGGCTGTGAAGCTGAATTTTACTAAAATTAGTAACTTAATGTTTATCCTTAGGGCAATAGTTTTTAATTTTGTTTACACTCATATGAAACCTGCTGCCAACTCAGTACGTGGAGGCAGATGCAAAGCAGCATGATGCATCTCCCATGCACTTTTCACAGCACAAGGGTAAAGCTCTGGATACGCCATGCCGCAAGGAGAATCTGCTACTGTTGAGCTTGTCATCTAGAATTAATAAGATGTGACTTCAACTGTGATGAATCCCTAAGTTACAAGGGGTAGTCCCATATCAAATACACTTTAATTTCCTACACTTAAATGCCTTCCTATGCTTAGATTTCCCTAAAAGTACCCTCTGACTCCAAAGGTCTTCTCGCTCACTGTGTTTTGACTGGTGTAAACATCAGCCCTGAAAGAACAAGCAGCCTGTACAAATACAAACCCATCCTGTACAAATCCATCCTGGAAGAATCACTTCAGTCTCCCAAACAGAAAGCTGCAAAATTACTCAGAACCTTGGCTGACCCTGCCATCTGCATTCCCAGGAAAGCAGCATCTCCTGGCAGGGCTAGCCTCTGTTTCAGAAAGCAAAGAAAGCAAAGACCTGGACAGGCTGGAGAGCTGGGCGAAGAGGAACTTGAGGTTCAACAAGGGCAAGTGTAGAGTCCTGCACCTGGGGAGGAACAACCGTATGCACCAGTACAGGCTAGGGACTGACCTGCTGGAAGGTGTTCAGTTCTGGGCTCCTCAGTGCAAGAAAGACAGGGATCTTCTGGAGAGAGTCCAGCGCAGGGCCACAAACATGATTAGGGGTCTGAAGCATCTCCCATATGAGGAAAGGGCTCTTCAGCCTGGAGGAGACTAAGAGGGGACCTAATCAATGTATATAAATATCTGAAATGCAGGAGCCGAATGGACGAGGCAGGGCTTTTTTTGGTGGTGCCCATCAACAGGACAAGGGGCAATGGGCAAAAACTGAAACACAGGAGGTTCCATACAAATCTAAGAAAAAACTTCTTTACTGTGAGGGTATCGGAGCACTGCAATACACTGCCCAGAGAGGCTGTGGAGTCTCCTTCTCTGGAGGTGTTCAAGACCCGCCTGGACGCCTTCCTGTGCGACCTGCTGTAGGGAACTGCTTTTGCAGGGGGTTTGGAGTAGATGATCTCCTGAGGTCCCTTCCAACCCCTACAACTCTGTGATTCTGTGAAAGTAAGCAGAAAAATACTTTCATGTGAGATAATGCACAAGGGAAAGAAAAATCAAGGAAAATTAATAAGTTTCAATAAGCCACAGCAGGTGAATCAGCTTTAAGCATGACATTTCCAGACTCCAACTTAAAGTCATGTGAGTGTCTGTAGCGCAGGCGGTATTTGGATATCCTCTGCAGTTCCATCTTTATCATCCAGAAATGGCATAACAGAAACACACGTGCATTTAGACACCTACCACCACACGGAGTGGTCCCAGTTGCATAAGACTGTAAAGCAATTAAAGCCTCTTGGGAAAAAAAAATAGCGTTATATGTTGTAGCTAATTTCATACCCTCCTTGTGCACATCATTAGAGCATCACTAAAGCCATCTTTCTTGTGGAGTTTAAAACATGTTCGTTCAAATATAATTAAAATTGCATGAACTTCAGAAAGTTACTTTTAGAACATAGGTGGCATAAAGAGGATAAATCTGTGAATGACCTTCAAGGGTGTTTTCCTCATCCGTGCTAGCGTTAATGATGTGAAATGCTTGCGCCATCCACATAAAAGCCAGTGAAATACTTATTAGTGTTACTAAAATAAGCACCAGAAGAATTGCTACCAGTGCAATCATTTTCAGTAGGCACCAATCCATTACAGCATCATGGAGCCTACTTAGGATTTCAGCGAACCATGTTTTCCAAAGCAGGCATATAGGGGAAACTAGGAGGACAGAACAGTTTGTAAACACTGCACCCAAACTTTCCAGCCATCGTCCCATTTAAAATGTTGTCACTCATGTTTATTACCTGTGTCTCATATTGACACCCATCCTTCACACCCCATCCTCAGCATGTCCAGCCAGACCTGTCCATGAGGTAGGAGGGGGCATTACACGCCATGGCCTCAAGTCCCCTTGGCCCTGTCACTGCATCCAGTTGACAGTGAGGGTGCAGCATGGATGTGGATTCTCCCTGTCCACACACTTGATTTCTCCAGCACAGAAATATGAAGTCAAGAGGCGATAGAATCTCACACACCTCAGATGTTGTCATGCTGAATTTGTATGCTTCATTTGTGCAATTAAATGTTAGAAGTGCTAGGCCTTAGGGACACCTAGTGCTGTCAGACTTGCAGTGCTGAGTTAGAAGGAGGTTGTATTATTCTTCTATGTGTATTTCAAATTGAAGTTACCTTCAGCTGAAGAAAAGTTCATCAGTCAAAACTTACAGGGCTGAAATTTGGTGCAATAGTGGCAGTTAAGAGGCCCATCACAACATACCAGTTACAAAAAGAAACTACACAACTTTCTGGAGGAAAAAAAAATGTACTTCTGACAAGCAAATGCAAAAGTCAAAAAAAGGGCACTTCATTAATGAAGTTCTGTTTGGCAGGAATAATGGCACACCTTAACTGTTCTCCATACTTAAGTGAATGTTAAAGGTGCAGATGGTAGCACTTTGTTCTTGTTGATAAAGCTTCAGAACAGGCAGGTATTTCTGCTTTGAGTTCAATTGATGTCCCAACTGTGTGTTTACATTATTAGAAGAGATTTCTTTAAAATAGTTTGATAATAAAGCAGCTGCTAGGGATAGAAATAATAAAAGTTTTTTTCTTGTAAGAAATACAATTTTGCTCGAGCTTGTTTACTTCAAAGTTACAAAGTGCTTTGGATTTTACTAGGAGTAGTGTTATTCCAAGAACAGTTCTGTGCTTTGGATAGGTCATTTTCCTGTCAAAATCCTCTGTTTGCTCAAAGACTAGTGTTTCTTTAAAAAATTTTAGAAAAACTCTTCCAGTATAGTTCACTGTGCCAAAGGGGGTATTTCTGAATTAATTTATCCTCTAAGATGAATGAGAGCATCTCTCTAGAGAGGATCACACGCTGTGATCCAACCATTAGATAGTGCTCAGGTCACTCTGCTCCACAACTCACTGGTGAGCAAAATTCTTTTATCCTGGCTTCATCTCTGTCTTCATGTGAAGCAACAACAGCTGATACATTAAACAAAATCACGAGGTAAACCAGGAGCAATCAATTCCAACAAGTGCGTTCAATATTTAAAGCCTTCACCTGATAAGTGTTTGCAGCAGCTGCCTCCCTGAGTCCTAGCACAGTTCTCTTACACTGTCACTATTCTCCCTCTAACTTCTCTTTCCACAATGCCCTCTTCCTTACATATCTGTGGTGTCCCATCCTTGCAAGCATGAAGGCTGGTCAGCATGCGTCTTAGCCAGCTGGCCTCTTTCTTAAGCCACGTGTCGTGATAAATAACATAAATGGTAACAAGTCCTAAATGTTTAATTGGAAATCAGATCTCAATCAATTAATTGAGCTCTGCTGTTTAGTACACTTCCCAGAATGAGCACTGTACTCAAATTTCCCTCCAAGTCCTTGACCTGATATTGTTCCCACTGTTAAGCTGACTTGCTGTCTTGTGTACTCTGAGCAAGTGAAGGGCAGGGCAGAGTGTCCCAAAGCGAGACCAGAGCTGCTTTCATGTAGAGCAAAACCCCATGTGTGAAACAATCCAACACAGCTATGTGAAAGCTGTGACTCAGACTTTAAATCACAAGACTTAATATTTGCATAAAGCAAACAAGTAAACCAAAGGAAAATTGTCTAAGAAGCTGACTTACAGAGCACATTTTCTTCTGTCCAATCAGAGACATCCTGTGGACGCAATTTGTAACAAGCTGTACAAATTTACCACCTGCCATGGGTAGATTAAAGTACAAACTGTTATGTCATGGCCAAGAGGGCTGCAGGGCATTTTCCACATTTAGAAGAAGGGATATGAGAGCATTGAGGTGTATATGTTGGTTGTGGGGGAAACTCAAAAACACAGCTCTAATAAAAGGATGATTTCTATTATGGAGCTCACAGTGTGTATTCTGGGCACTACTTTAGATGTTACTGTAACCTCTTAATAACTGGAATGTTAAGAATTTGCATGAACAGATACCTGGGTAATTGTAAAATAGAGTAATTGTACACCAAACATATGCCACCTTTCTTCCTGCCTCTTATCGAGTACTACCCTGATGAGATAATCCAAGGATACATGATGACATAATCCCAGAGAATGAGCCCAGGTGGACATTAAGAAGGTTCCATAGTCGGTTCCCTAGGCAGGGTCTGTTGCAGTATAGTGCCTGTACCACTTCTTAGACACATTTGTCTGCTATATACCTAGAAACTGCCAGTGACTGATTTCCCCATGACGTCCTGAAACAACTGATGCAAAATTTATTCTCAGCATAAGAAACTTTCCCCCAGCTGAAAGCTGCCTTGCTGCATTTCAAGCCCATCATGTCTTGGTTCAGCCACTGAAGTCAGCAGCAGCCTTTCATGTATGTGAAGATTGATACCATGTCCCGTCTCTGTCTTCTCTTCACTATGTTAAACACGAGACGTTGCAGGTTCTCTTTGTGTTCACACATCCCACGACAGCATATGCCTTTTCTCCTTCTTCAACAGCTTGACACTAGCCCATTATCATCTTGTGAGCCACAGTAAATGCCCCAGATCTTTTTATTCAGAGCTGTTACCTATTTCCTCTTCTGTATTTGCACATTCAACATACCTCCCTCTGTTTGTTCTCCCTCCCTCTCCTCTTCTGTATGAGAAGACCTTCCTGCAAACAGCTGCAAAGCAGCATCACTGCCTTGCCTTAGCCATAACGTCTGCAGGATCTCAACAGTTATTAGGCAAGCAGGATGATGCAATGATAGTGGATCATCCCGCCCTCATCATTCCATGAATCTGTCTCACCTTGTTTTTGCTGCTTTCTCACACTGTCTCATCTTATGGACATCAGTCAACTGTCTAAGCCTAAGCATCTACCACCTTTTACACTCCCTGAAGTACCCAAGACATCTATCTGCCCAGGGGTGGCAGATGTGAAACAGCATCTGCTTCATTCCGGAGCAACAGCTGGAGGCCAGGCAGGACACACTGCAGAGCCCAGGGTGGCTTTAAACACCTATGTTCAGGCTTCTAAATCCCATCCCTTTGTACGGTGCCACAGCATACACATCAAAACGTTCAAAAAGGAAAACATGCGAAGACTGGAATTTCCGAGCCCTGTTGGGAACAATGGTGAACTTGTGTTATCTCAAAATAAATGTGATTAGTGGGCAAAGACTAGATGAAAGAGAAAAGGCTTTAAATCAGTCTTGCTGAATATCTGTGCTGCAGTAACATCCAAAATCTCTGTCCAGGATCGAATAATCTGTCTGAGAACTGCATGGAGACACAAGAAGGCAGCACTTGCCCAGAACTGAGAGCATCTCCTAGGCATTTCAGATTTTAGTACTGAGACAGAGTAAGTGTTCTTGATCATAAGGAGACAAAACTACAGCTCATAATCACCTCTTTCATCAAAAGGTGGAGAGCAGTGCATAGACACTGGGATCGCCACTGATCCTTGTCTGCTTATATTAAGCACAAGAAAGAAGGGGGAGGATGAATATCAGCTTCCGTGAAAGCTGGACCATCTCTAGATCCACGCAGGTTGGTAACTTGGGAGAAAAGCAAATCCACAGCCCTTGCCTTGCTGTGCAGGCAGGTAAGGCAAGAACAACCAGCACTGCCATGATTTGATACCTGTCAGGCATGATACTCCTTGGGAGACATATTTGCCATACTAGCAGGTGCAAGATTTGCGAAGATCAACTGTGGTATGTATGTGACGTCCACGACAGGATGAATTTATAAAAGACAGCTCTGGAGTTGCTAGGTAACAGTGTCCTGTCCTCACAGCCACTGATCAGCGATGACTTCTCATGATGCAATGCTGCAGCTTAAAATCTTTGCTTGAAATTTCAGTGCAAACATATTTTTAAATAAAAACAGATCCCTCTGATTTATAGAGTATTTTCTTTGCCAACTTTCTAATAGCGTGTCTAATCCTTCATTCTCACGCCAAATGCAGCTTCTTGTATTTCTGGGAAATCACTGCCTCTTCCTGAATCCCCACTCTTTCTGAAAAAGCAATAAGGAAATTTTACAGCAGAAAGCTCACTCCTCTCCCCAACCTCATTAAGAGAAAATAAAAACAGAAATGCATTCAGTGTATAAATTCAATCTGGTGTCAGCTCCTGATCAAAACAAGCAGCAGGGCAGCAGATGCAGGAGCATGACTGTGAAGTTTATGGACCGTCTGAGGAAAGGCTCAGCCTGTGGCAGGGCTCTCAGAAGACCTGAAACAGCCTAGGGGAAAAAGATGGTAGCACCAAATCGATTCTAACTAGAAGCAAATTCCTCATAGCCCATCATAAATAATAAAACCATCTGCTGCAGACATAACATCACTGGGATTTGTATGATTGACTTTGACAGCCAAGGAACTCTGACACCAACCATGTCTTCTCCTGGGCTCTGTTTTTTCCAAGTGTGTTAACATGGCTTAGCCCTTTCCTTGCTTCATTTCACTGTGGCATTTTGCACTTTCTGTTGTTTTGAGAATAAACAGTACATTATAGATCGCTGTCCTCCCAAGTTAGAATTTCAAGCTAAAAAGTCATTCTCTGAGGAGCAAGCTGCTACAGCAGCTCCCAGGGACCTTGTATCCAAGGCGGACATGAGGTCTCAGAAGGAAAGACTCAGCTGCCCCATCTGTTCTGTGATGCTTCATTTCCCAGCTGGGCAAGTGAAACCCGTGGAAACCTGGCTGCAAGAGGATAAGAAATAGCACCACCTCAGTGTGCAGAGGCAGTGATGGAGAGAGCTGCTACAGGATACTGTCTTCAGTCAGGTTCCTTACAAAGGGAAACCAAATGAACTCTGAGCTGTTTAACCAAGTGTCAGTGTCCTGCTTGTGGCAGTTTTGATCAGTTCCAGCCAGGAGAAGAATTATCAGCTTAAGAATTTCTGTGCATCCAGAAGTCAAGTGTTCCTGAAATAAATCTTTCTATAAGCGTCAGCATTTTCTGCTGGCTTCCTTATTTTTCTGCATATTGCCTTTGTGCTGCCTAGAGGTAATGGCTCCTTGTTGAAGGCTCATTAACAGCAAACAAGGGTTTGCAAGGTCACTTTATACCCTTTGCAACAAGTGGCACAATTCAAGTGCATCTGAAATGTCCCTCATCCACATCAGAGGGGCTCTTTCCAGGGAGCACAGAGACTTGCTTTTCATCGGGATGCAAGTTTCTCTGCCGCTGGCTGCGGTGACTGTGCTCCAGGTTGTACGGTAAGCCCCCCTCACCAAAGCACTCCTCCACACAAGATACATTCATTGCTGCTGTAGCTCTCTTAAAGCAGAGCCACACAGCTCTGCCAGGATTACCCTGCCCCAGTATTCATCACTTCCCACCAGCGCCAATGATGTTCTCTCTACGTGAATCTGCCTTATTAAAATTTTTTCATAGCAGAGGTACCTAAGTAGTGAAGTGAAAGGCAGTGGCATGTCTGACCACAGACATACTAAGATATTTCCTTGAAATTTGTTAATTTCAGCTTACATCAGACATGCATTGCTGTAGGTTCAAGGAGTGGCTACCCCCCTTTCCCCATGGCAGTTTACTTTCTCAGCACAGCTTCTTCCAGCATCTTTTCCGACACACACAGACCTTCAGATATAACCCCCTTGCCATTGGATCTCTTCCAGTTCTCCAGGGTATGCCTGAGCTTTCAGATTACCAGAACAGCAAATGTAGCTACCCTGGATATCACATCTTTATAGCCAGTAGCACTCAGTCATAGTTTTTCTTTCAGGACATACTATGCTGCTCCTTTATTGCAGTGTTGTTCACCTAGCAGCACCCATGAGCCTGCACAGACACATTTCTCCTTTCCAATGCCTGATGCTTTGAGTGCCTAAGTCAGCTATCCTCCAGACATCTGCAGACCTACCACACCTTTTCCTCCTGGAGCAAATGCACTATTTCTTAAAAGCTGTTGTTAACATGGTTTAGAGATCTGTCCTCTGGGAGCATGAGTGTCTGTCCATGAGTGTCTGTCCATCCTAAGCTACAAAGACTATGGCTGTAGCTGAGAAAATACTCTTCACAGATTTTTACCTGAAACTTTTCTCAAAAGTGATATTGGAGAAAAAAGGAAGAGTTCAAGAGGTTTGTTTTTTCGGTTTTTTTTTGTTTGTTTGTTTGTTTTTGTTTGTTTTTTGTATTATGCAGTCTCTCATCAGCTGCCACTCAGGTTAGTTTGGCTGTGAGCTGTCTGAGACACTAGTCTTGAAATAACCTGTGTGTAACCAGCTTTCACTTAACACAACTGCAGACCTTACTATGCAACTCCCCATTTCTCTTTAGGGAAAAATTTTGCAGACAAATTCCGAACAAAAATTCCCAAATTTCCCACTGTTGAGTAAATGTTGCGTATTAAAGTCTTCTTCAGTGACCACTATGCTAGACTTTCCTCATGACAGCACAACAGGTGATTCAGGACCATTCTGATATACCTCACCTGATTCAGCAGTGGATTCATTCTTCCTTGTTCTCATTTCAGTATCAGACTGCTCATTATTATTCTTCATTGCCACAGATCATTACCCGTTAACCTTGCTAGAAAGCACCACAAAACCAACAGCAGAGGATATAAATCATCTGCCCCGTGTACTACCATATTCCACATAATTCAAGTATTAGTGAAAGAAGTTTCATTCATCTGCTTATTTCTAACCTGGTTTGAAATACGTGTAATGTCTACAACCTCAGAGCAAATAGAAATTCTAATTAAGCTCCCTTCAGTGAGGGCTGCATTTAGTTCATATCATGTCTGGAACTGTTTGTCTATATCAAATTCACTTCTGCATTAATCATATAAAGGCTTCCTAGACACACACATGGATGCTCATTTTCAACAGCTTGTAGTATAATGCACAACAAAAGGTAGTAGACATTTCAGTAGACATCAATGCCAGAAACAAGAAGACTGCAGATCACCAGCCAGGGTACCTGAAACACAGAAATGCAGGGGTATTGGGGGCAGAGAACAAGTCATATTCCTAGAAATTTAACAGAAAAGAAGACGAGGGGGAAAAAAAAAAAAAAAAAAGGAGAAGAGAAAAAAAAAGGAGAAGGA
>VXAV01007807.1:95046-110657 GCA_013399715.1 Alectura lathami | reverse complement strand
TCCCTTCAGAGTTTTAACATCTAGCTTTAAGGTCTGTGTCTTCAGCATCTGAAGACATCAGGCATAGATGGCTTATGAAGGTCCTTCAGGAAACAAAAAGTAATGAATTTTTGGAACTGCTTATGATGGAGGATGATAGATTAATCAGCCTTACATGTCACTTGTGCAGTTAATCTGATTATTCTCATGATATATTTTATCAGCAATAGGTCTATGCCAAGTCTAGCCAGACTATGTCTTGCAGAACAAGCCACTGAAAGCATGAAAAGAATCATTATGTTACAGAGAAGTAAAATAGTAAAAATCAATAAAAATTATCTAGTATGACTAAATAGCACATACAATCTAGAACAGAAAAGTATGGCATGGTGGATGAAGAAAAACAAAATTCAACAGATCATCTTTTTTTTAAACTCTGACAGCGTTTTAGGGCTAGAATGATTTTTATTTCACAGGGAATGGGATTTTTATTACTTGGCAACAGTATGATGTAGGAAGCATGAAAACAAGGGCTAATTTTAATGAAAGTTATCCTTCAGATTCTTTAACCTTCTTTAACCAGAGATCCTATTTGTTTTACACAGTCTGCAGCTCATCTCATGAATCCAGGACCGCTCTCCCTCTCTGTGTTCAAAGGCCACCAACATAAACAGCCCTCACTTGTCAAATTTCACATTTATCACATGGTGTTGCTTTGCTACTGCATATCAGTCTGGCTCCAGATGAACCATTTGACAGCTCATTTTATAGGGTTAAAAGGCTCACTGAATTTTTTCTGCTGACAGCATGTAGACTGGAAACAAATATTTATTTGTGCCAGGGCCTCCAGTTTGTCTTAAATAGTCAACACTGGCAAAAAGTAGGAAAGCCTCAACAGCAGAAAAATATCAAGAGATTTGGGCAGAACCATTTTGCACAAAAAAAATATATATATATATATGAACTGACTTATAAAGGATGAGATTAAGGAATATTGTAAGAATTAAGTAATTACACTCAAAACAAGGAATAAATATTTTCAACATGTCACATTGACAGTAGATGCAACACATTCCTGTCAGAGAAATTACTTGTCCCCATGAGCAGCAGCAACAAACACTGGTCACCTGTTTCAACCTCTCTGCGAACTAATCCTCTCTGATCCAATACTTCAGGGCACTCTGTATGAACCTGTTAGAAAGACTCAGAGTTATACTAGGCTCTAAAACTAAGAGGACCTGTGGATCTGCTAGCTGCCTCCCTGCTTCTGTATTGAGGTAGCCCTGAAGTCAAGTTGCATAATTGTTCTACTTTACCTGTTGGCCAGCTGTTACAGCCTGTGTCTGGAGCAACCTGCTTACTGTTTTCTGTGGCCTCCACCTCTGAACAGGGCTCCAGGGAGTAGAATCATTACCCATCCAGCTAAGCTTACGAGCGTTGGAGAAGGCATTGCCAACAGCTTGATGTTTGAGACAAGATGCTGCTGTGTACGTGCAGCTCAGCATTGCCAGTTGCCTGCTAGAGAGACCTGACAGAGGCCTTCCAGTACCTAAAGGGGGCTATAAGAAAGGAGGGGACAGACAGGGTGTGTCATGACAGGGCTAGGGGAAATGGTTTTAAACTGAGAGAGGGGAGAGTTAGCCTGGATATAAGGAAAAAGTTTTTTACAATGAGGGTGGTGAAGCACTGGAACAGGTTGCCCAGAGAGGTGCTGGATGCCCCGTCCCTGGAGACCTTCAAGGTCAGGCTGGACAGGGCTCTGAGCAACCTGATCCAGCTGTAGATGACCCTGTTCACTGCAGGGGAGTTGGACTAGATGGCCTTTAAAGGTCCCTTCCAACTCAGACTATGATTCTACCAGCTCTCATCACTTGGACAAGTTTGGGAGGGACAGCATGACTACATCTGAAGACTTCCAACAACTCTGAAAGCACAGAAAAAGTGTAGAAGTAAACAGTCCAGTGAATTAAGGTAAGAATAGCTGGTATCATGGAAGAGTCTACATGAAGCCATAGTATGCCAAAGAAGAATTGAAACAAATTTCTGTCAGGGCATTTGTTTTTTTTAGGGAGCATTTTCGTACTTCCCCTTTCCAAACCACAAAAGTCTGAGAGAATTTATCCCAGAAGAGGATGGTGGAATCATGTCAGGTTGCTGATGTGATTGTCCATAGAGTTTTCTTCAGAAAACGATCCTTTGGAGTAAGGAGCAATAACCCTAGTATAACCAGGCCATTTAGCTAAACTAGAAATGCCTCAGACATATGCTAAATAAAGAATTAGTAACTTTATATTCTGCAAAATAGCCAGATAAAGTGTTAATTCATGTGTGTGAATTTAATTTGTGTGCTTTTAATTAGCTGCTTTTTTTTTTTTTTTTTTTATAAACTATTTTCCCATTTGCTTCCCACAATGTTTATGAGCCCATTTCAGAGGTGTTTATCACAGGGAGTTGACTGAAATCTCTATAGACAGCTCTTAACACAGAGCAGAGTTCAGTAACAAAGCAGTTGTTTTAACATCTGCCGGCAGAGCAGATGAGCTATTTGCATAAGGCTTCTGTAAAAGTCTTACAGTGCCACATAGTCCTTTAGACTTTGTCATCTGGTTCTATAGATGGCCTTTTCTAAACACCTACATTTTTGTGTGCGCGTTCCTTTGAGGGTTGTAGTTCAGCCTTTCACTGAAGCTAATGCGAGTTCAGGCAGCACAAGGAGAACGTCATTTGGGGGAAATTTGCGCTAAATCAGTTAAGACTCATTGGGACCTCACTAGTGCACACTTAGCAAGTCTAGCTTTCCTTCCAACAGGTATATGCTTGTAAAGAATAATTTCCTGATTAGCTAGTAGATGAAGTGCAGTTGTGCTAAAACAAGTTTCTGATGCACTGATTTCTTAGTTTATCACAAAGGACCAGATTGTGCCTGTCACTGCAACAGCCTTGTGGAAGGGCAGAAGGCACAAAACAGCTTTTATGTTCTTCCAAGCAGTGGGACTGCCTGCAGATTAACAGCTCTCCTCCCAGTTCTCCTGGAGTTGTCCCTCTCTGCAGAGACACTAAGCTTCTTTCACCTTCCTTGGACCACAAGCAACACATAGGGCTCATTTGTTGAATCTCATGCAGATGCAGTAGTAAGCATTGTTCTCCCAGAGACTCAGTAACAGCCAGGGCTTTTACTTATTTGTCTGAGATGTGGCCGTTTCTTATGGGCATGCTTCCTCTGAGATGGCTGTCTTTTTTCCCCGCTCAGGCCTACTTCCCCTGTCTACACAGATACAGGATTTCAGTCAGACTGCTCATGGTTTGCTTGTGGTGGACAAGTGATCGAGCAAAACTTTGGTGAGTTGGTGAGGATATACAGGCTTTNTGGTGGGGTTGTGGGGAAATAAAGGTTTTTTTTTTTTTTTTTTTTTTTTTTGCCATAAGCCAAAATAAAATTTTACCCGCAAAGGAATTTGAATGTTGTCAAATAAAATGTAAACCCCTTAATAAAAGCACTGAAATATTACAAAGCAAACACGTGATTGGGACTCCCAAAATGCCATGTGACAACCTAAAACACATGAAAGCAATGACTCACTTTCACCAGGAGTCCACAAAGCTGTTCAGTTCAAATAATCTGCTTCCATTATTTATGGCATTCATCAAATATAGATATGCTTTCCTATCCTCTGCTGATCAAAACATGCAAAAATACTCAAGACCTCTCTCAAAAAATCAACTCCAAGCCTGAAGCCTCTGTCTTTACCATGACTAAGAGGAGACACTTTGTGGTGTGCTAGAAGACTAACAGAACAGGCTCAGGTCACATCCTTGTAACCAAGGGCCTTTCACAATGTGGCCCTTCCTACAGCACACTTTCCACCAGGTCACAGATGCGCCAGCATACCCACTGTCATCAGCAGAGCAGCATAGGCCTGCCTGAGGGGCACGGCCACCCTGTTGCCCACCCCACTTTCCAGGCCATGAACAATATTTGCCATGTGTACATGCTGCAAGATCGTCCTGGCTCAGCATTTCTCCAGCTCACCTGGGCTTAATCTGAAAGGAAACTTATGGGCATGTGTAAAGGAAAGCCACTGTCCATCCCAGCAAATCCTCCAGTTAGGATGACTGGCAGACCAGGAGTAATGGGAGTACAACCGAGCAGACCTGCTCCAGTGTGTAGACTGAGCCGGGAACAATATGGCACAAGAAGCCAAATTTCAGTTCCTTGCCCGTTAGACCTCTGGACATGAGTACACATCCATTCAGTTTCACCTGAACGTCCACTTTGAGCCAGGGCTCTGGCTGTGGACTCCATTACATCTACCCATGATACTGGAAATAAATTAGGAGGATAGAAGAAGTAGGAAGAAGGGCTGGCTGTTTGAGCATCGCATAAATTTGGCAAAATCAGGCAAAGCTAATGGAAATATTTGTATTTTCTACTTTCATACTCAAGAGGAATTGTAGTTACTCACTAAAGCTAACACTGCCTCGAGAAAACGTTGGATCCAGTGAAGGAAAGTCTGTTAGGAATATGTAGCTGGAACCTCGTTCTGTTATTTTCGTAGGCTATTGTAGTTCCTTATATGACTGAAAAAAGAATACTGAGGGCACCCTTTCCAAGGAGCTTTTTCCAGTTTATGTGAAAAGTATGAAGCTCTCACAAACAAGCTACAGTCTAAAGCATTGATCTTTAGACTGGGGGCTTTAGAATTTTCTTAAGGGGGAAAAAAGAGAGGGAAGTGCTAGCCAGAATGAACTGAAAGTACAGGAATACTTGTCAATGAGAATTCACTCACAAGATAGAAATAAACCCAGATTTTAGAAAACTCACCCTATTAAATCAATTTCGAATCAAATCCAGTGATTATATATTTTCATAGTTTAACTCCTGAATTTAACGTAGAAACACATAATAATGTTTATTAAAAAATAAATAAAACAAAATAGTTGAAGTAAATGTCACACTTCAAAGGTCCAGCTGCATATCAATGAGAAGACAGAGTGCAATCCTTTGGCAGTCTACTCCAGAATTTTCAGGATCAGTGAAGCTTCTGTCAGAGAAGTACAAGCCCACTGAAGGGCGATGATCTTATCTTTATGCTCTATGAGAAGAAATAATATTCCTTGTGGATTCATTTTTAAAACAAAACCACACCTTGACCCTTCACTTTTCTGTAGTGTTACTTCTTCCTTCATCATATAAAACAACAACTTTTATCAAAACAAATTCTATAAACAAACTTGTCTATTGACTATAGTAATGACCAGTGTGAATGACCAGGCTGTGACATCAGGATCTCTGGTAAAAACATTTTCATATTAACATAGTAAAAGGCTGAAAATGAAATAATAAGACTATATTCCTATAGAAGAAAAAGACTATGCCTGTATGAAAGGATTTTGAGAAAAAAAAAAAAAAAGTGAAAGAAAAAAAATGGGAATTCAAGAGAAATAACAAAATTATTTGGATAAAAAAAAAGGATTAAAAAAATCTTTAGCTTAATTGACTTTTAAGCAAGAGCTTTTTTAATATTTAAAGAATATTTAAATACTACAGCATTGGGGAACTGACATGGTCTGGGGGACAAAATACTGCTTTACTCAAAACAAAGTCACTCTGAAACATGTTACCATGATGTTAGGTAATTTGAAATTTTACTTTACAAGATAATGGCAAATTCTTCAAGTCAGTTCAAAACTGAACTTCATTGCATAAAATTCATTATTATGAAGAAAACAATAATCACAGGGTACACAATAAGCAAACAACAAAAACTGAAATAATCACAGAAATTCAGGCAAAGTGTTTCAAAATTCAGGCTAGCAGGATAGTCAAAGCAATATGCACAGACCTGTTAATTTACCAGAAATGATAGAAAAACAGACACAAGAACGTACCTCCAAATTCTAATGTTATTTTCCTATTTGCTTTAAAGGTCCTTGCCAGGCATAAGTCCATGCTTACCTAACATGCTATTTCTTCTGAACAAAACATCCTGTAAATTCTGCTCATTTCACTTTGCATCATTTGTTCATGTAAATTATAAATTTCCTTGATGTGATCATTATGCAGTAATCCTTGGTATCTATGAACTGGACTGCTCATATTAATGAGGATTATCTGAACTTTAGGGTGGGCTACTTGATTCTTCTTCAGTTGCAAGTAGGATTTTGAAAGCTCTCAGAACAGAGTGTGCATAAACAGGAATAGAAAATAAACATAAAAATTACTGAATTTGCTAGAGAAATAGAAGGGCAGGAAGAAGACATACCAATGACCAAACGGCTAGCGTACATAATCACAGGATTTAGATTTGGGTTCCCCAACAATATACCAAGAAGCCTACTTACTCATCTCTCACAGCAAACGTTTTGGAAACCACCTCCTCTCCCTCTAGGACAAAAAGCTATGTGTGACCACATGCAGTGGAAAGTAGCAGCTAAAGGAAGGACTATAGCTTGCCTTAATTACAAGGTTGATCCAGTCAGCATTGATTTCTGAAGGAAATTGAAAGCAGCATTGATTTCTGAAGGCAGTCACCACCTGCCATACTTATTTCTCTTTGGAAGGCTGGTATGCTGCTTTCCTTTGCTTAAGGAGCTCTATGAATCCCATGTTAATTTTCTTATGATAATCATTTTATGGTTTTGCTGCTGGCTACATTACATGCATCTTTTCAATGTGTTCCAGATGTTTACAAACTGTCAGAGTGGGTAGGATACAGCTCTCTGCGCAGTTGAGTTGGGCTCATTGCGTTCATAAAGGCAAGCAGTTACTCTCTCATCAGAAGTAACAGTTGCTTTTGGAAAAGGGGCCTGACCCATATTCCATTGTCTCTAAATTTGGTTAAGGGAAGAAGCAGCTTGCTCAGTGGCTTATATTTGAGTGGCAGGAGGCAGAATTTCTAGTTCAAATAAAGGGTGAAAATTCTTCCTGACAGGAGAGAGTGATCAAAAAGAAAAAGTTCCTGAAGGTATCTGAGAAAAGTAGTGTCAAAGTTCAATAGATCGAGTTATGTGTTCATATGAACATCCATGAAGTGTGTATTGGCACTTCTGAAGCTCTAACAGAGCAATCAAACTTTTAAACAAAAAATAAAAATAAAGATCAGGAGGCTCAGAAACAATTCCTGTAAGACATTCACGCTGTCCTAAATTTACTATGACCTTCCAGTGTTCCTCCTTTACTTTCTTCTCACAGATTTTCCAAAGACTGAAATATTTTTCTCCTTTTCACTGCAATAGCATCTTCCTTTCTTCCCCAACACCTCCAATAACAATTTTACTTCCAATTCTATTTGATTTTTCTTTCTTTGTCCCCTTACGCACTCTACCATCCTAGCCAGTAATCTCTTCTGTAGCCTTTGTTTTCAGTCCAGCTGTAGCAGCTTTGTAAGGCTGTGCAAAAGCAAGGCTGCCTGTTGACCTAACAAAAGCATTGTTTTAAGACAAAATGGAGAGGCAGAATGTGCTGCATCCAGAATTTGTACAGACTCCACTTGTATTCTGAGTCGTCCTGTGGCTTTACAGCATACATTCAGGTGACGAAGATGCCAAGCGCACCCTGGCTTGGATAGAAGGTGTCTTAGTCATAGTCACACAAAACAGCCACATTTTATCAGTAAAAACTGGTATAAAAGAATATTTGCAAGCATATGAGAAAGTGACGTAAACGCTATCTTGGTCCCTACAGCCTTTTATGCTCCATCTTCATAACAGAGTGCCTTCTATTAGTGAAACATGTCTTCTTTATTAAAGTTATACCTTATACCTTAGGCAGTGAAAAGATAGGGAAATGAGCCGGTATTCTGAAATCAAATGTCAGATCTCCCTTTCTGTCATTCTTCTGCTGAGACATGACAGAAATTCATGGTTAAAAAAATAATCCTCATTATTATTTCCTGACACACTTTAATTAAAGAATAATAATAATAATAAAAAAGCACACACATTACTAGAACATTACAGGGTAAAACAATGTAGGAGAGTCTCTCAGAAAAATACCTTGCATGAATGAAATAATTTTGCGGATTACCTTCGTATAAGTGAGAAACAGCTCCCACCTGGTAAAGGGTGTTTTTTTAAAAGCAAAAAACAAGTATGAGGTGTCATATGCTCAAAAAATATTGAAGAGGAATTTTCAATTCAGCAAGATATGTGAGGATTTTAGTTTTGGGTGATCCAAATCAAATTTTCTATTTTACCACTGACCTGAAAAAACACCCTAAACACACTATTATTCCTTCTGATGCTACTATTCCCCGATGCCCAAGTGTTCATGCTTCCCTCTTTCCTTCCCCAGGCTTCCCCAGCACATCATTGCTTAAACTCCTTGTATTGCTTTATTTTTTTTCCCTCCTGTTCCTTTGACGTGAGAGGTTTGCAAAAAGGGACTGCATTTCCTAGATTGCATTTAAAATATTATTCAGGAAAGTGCTTTCCTGAGCTGTCTTCTGATCCCTTCTGATTGGTTTCCTCACCTCTGAGGAGCCAACATTTGCCTGATGCAAACCCTCATGCCCCAGTACTTCAAACTCCACCTCTCTCCAAGCTGAGTCATCCCCTTCAACTTCCCCCAGAAAATATATCATGGAGGTCTAAATGAGAATTGCAATAAACATCTTCAGACAACCCTACTGTTCACCCCATACAAAGGGGATCTTTGTCAGGCAATTTAAACTAAAATTGTCTTCTCCAGTCTGCCAGGAGCAGCACAGAGCAGCCTAACCTCACAGCCTGCAGGCATCACCGGAGTTATCGTGAAAGCTTTGCAGCTGGGTGAAGGACAAATTGCTCTCCTACCTGCAGCACACAGGTCAGGAAGCACTGTGCAGCTTCAGGAGCAGCAGACGCAGCACTACCAGCTGTAGTCAGAAGTGCATTTTTCATGGTCATCTTGCATCAGCATGTAAAGCAAAAGCATCACGTTGAAAATCAGAGCAGGTAGCCCAGCCAGCCTTGGCTCTTATCTCCACTGCTTACAGTCAAACTCAGGTTAACCAAGTTTCCTGCTACCAGAGCTGGAACTGGAGCTCAGGACCCTGCTCTTCATTCATTCACCTGATTACTGCCACAGCCCTTCTGTGCAGCTGCCCCAGCTTGAACTAATCTCCTTGGTAATAAAACGGTCACTGTCTGAATGACCAGGGTGACACCTGCTGCTCTAATGGAGCTCAGGCCTTTACATTCCTGCGAGCTGCTCCTCCTCCAGTGAGGACGCTGGGTGCTTGAAAGGAAGCACAAGCTGAACTGAATTACTGGCCATGGCAGCACCAGTGCAAATCAACGTACAGCCCCTGCAGAGGTTCGGTATGTTAAAACAGCTGGAAACCAATCACAGGTGTGTGCTGATTTCAGGTACATGACAACCCCACACCTGACTTTTGCAAACATAGATTGTCCTGGTGAAGTCAATTTGCACACTTCACACTCGCTATCACACAGCAGCTGGGCAAATATCTGCGATTCTGGTCCGTGGCCTCTTTGTTAGGGTTTTTAGTTGTGGTTGGCTTACAGATGGATACTTGTCTACAACAGAGGGCTCTGGTAGGTCAGATACATTCCCGCTATCTGTAGGCAATTGGATTGAAATTAGGCACTAACCGGGATTTGAGACCTCGATATAGAAAATACCATCCACCTTGGCCATAAAAGCCATCAGCTGTAGCTTGGAGAAGCTCTGATGCTTCATAATGTTTATAGCTCTCACAGTGCCTAAAAATGCCTCACTGTGATGTCTTGGCAATATTTGCAGCTGGGAAACAATCAGATTTCAATATTATTTTTTGGCTGACAGTGTTGACACAGACTGCTAGCTGGATAGTGACTAAGTCTTAGATTTCTGACTGGAACAAGAAATCAGCATGCTTTGAGCTGTGTTTTAAACTTGTGTCTGTTCTGTCATTTCTTAGGTAAGCCATCCATCTATAATAGCAGACCACTGTCTTGCAAGCAAAACTTTGCAATGAAATCAGCTGAAACTGTCAGTATCAATCTTAACACTTGCAGACACAATCACAGATGTCTGGGAGTGTCTCAACTACGTATTTTGTTAGAAGCGGTAAGGCTTAAATCCTGGGCTCATCACTAGAGCTGGGTGATGTAACCATAGTGATTTTCCTTCAGTTGCTAGACTTTAACTTTCCATGAAACAGAGAAGGGGAGAGATTTAAAGAGTTCATCCACAACTGAACTGATACCAACTGCTGGATGTACTTTGATGCTGCAGTGGAATAAGGATATTTATGACATACAGAATTTGAGGAAGTGAGGAATACAGTTAAAAACTGACCAAGATTAAAGGACTGGCATGGCTCCTGGAAATACAAGAAAAAGGAGAAATAGGACACACTGTTCCCGCTCAGCACACTAACCTTAGTGATTTTTCCACCACAGGAAAGCTTTTCCCAAGCACTGGGGTGGTGATAGACTCTTAGTTTACCCCTGAGATGTGACAAGTCAAAAGAGTGTTACCTATGTCTCAGAACTGCAGCAGCTACCATTACAGCAGGCAATTTACAACACTTCAGTAAGCCTACTGAAATCCATTTTACTACAGCCAAACCTGACATTCTCCCATCTTGCCCCTACTTATTCTGAGGAAGATTGTGTTTGTTAAATTAACTGTCCAATTTCGTGCAGAAGCTACAGAGCTCTTTCTCACCTGATGCTATTTCACTGCTCAATACACAGACATTTATCTGTTTTACCATGTCTGTAATCCAGGAGATAGCCAAGAGTTAACATTCATCTGGCTATCGTAGAACAACAGGGCTGTCATGCTGCCCAAGATACAGTGTGGAAAGATACAAGAACCTCCAGCATGCAGAAGGGAAATAATCTCCCCACAGCTTTATGGGTCAGACTGAAACAGGGAAGTTACTGTACCCTGAACCATGCTAATTTATATTCCTCTCAAGATTTATTAACAACATGTTTTCCTCAGTCTGTTTCAAAGAGTGCAGATTAGGTGTCAGATTCACTTATATCATTAAAAATGGCAGACTGAAAAGCATACCAGAAAGTAATCGACTTCACTCATCTTAAATTATGAGGAATTAGTGGAGGTTTCTCCCTGAGAGCAGCAGTGAATGCTGGAGCAAGATCCACTTTTGGCTTTGTGCTGTAGAGCTCAGGGTGGGTGGAGAAGGAGGCCAGACTGTCCCTTTCTGATGATCTGCTAACTCAAATGGTTTCAGCAGGCTGTTCAAGACCCAGAGTTACCAGCTGATTTTCTGTCCTGCTCCAAAGAAAATACATCTGGCAGGTTTGCTGCAGGACATTTTGGAAAGTCAATCTAGTAAAAGGAATGAAATATTAGGATAAGAGATAGCAAAGAGAGGCAGAACTGTCCCTAGCTGTTTCCTGAACAGCATTCTCCATTTTATTAGCTCTACGATTACTGTCTGTGAGGAATCAGTCTCCAGGGAACAGACGTTCATAGTATCCTGAGATACCTAGAGATGTAGTCAGCTGAAAGCAAGCAGAAAAACACAGTATTTGATAGTTTGAAAAATTTATTACCGTACTCCAACAGATACCACAGTCATTCCTGTTATAAATAAATGAGAAACTAAACATCCAGAAACAACAGATCCATCTGGTTAAGTCCTGCAGCTAGCTACAGTGTTTATCTCTAAGCATTTCAGCAAACAATGGTGCAAATACACTAATTATATACTGAAGCTTTATGTGATCAGGTAAGGCAAATAACAGGTGATACATGGAAAGTGTTCATTCCACTAAGGCTGTACTTGGCTGCATCTGTACCAGATAATCAGGAGCCTTACCAGAAGCCATTTGCTGTACTCCTTTTGTTACTGTATGGCACGATGCTGTGTCCTACTTTGTGCTGGACCATCATTTACCTAGCCAGCTGTAAGGACCTTATCTCTGAAGATAAGTCACCAGGCAGAGCCTTTTTGTTCCAGTGAAGAATTAGAAATTGGAGACTCACCACCGTTACCACAAAGAAGAACCTCCCCAACATCTCCATCACTGCTTATATCATGAGCAACATTGTGGCTTGGCCACTACCTTGGCCATCTAGCAAAACTGACAAACAGCTGGTCTGCTTTCACAGCTTCCATTTATTGCCATTTCCATTTATTTGAAAATAAATTCCATTTATAAATTATTTCCATTTATTGAAAACATAAGTTTTCATTATCATGATTTTGTAGAACACAATTCAAGCGTAAGGACTATTCAAAGTAGTCCTAATCAGTTTCAAACAACAAGACAAACAGTGGTTAAATACAAGAAGAGGGAAGAGAAAGTATCAGAAAAAGAATCACAGAATCAATAAGGTATACATGAACAGATCTAGCAGCTAAATAATTACTTTTTCTATTCCAGGTAGAGCTACTGACTCACTGCATGTCACTTCAGTCTCCATCTGCTTCTCTTAAAGCTGAAGAAAATTTGTACCGGATGATGACAACTAAGAACCAGACAGGAGCAATCAAACAGATTTCAATCACCAGAGCCACAGAAATAGAAATAGCTCCTACCTAATCCTTATAGAAGTAAATTCATTATTTAAAAAAAAAAAAAAAAGTGTACATTAAGGCATTAAAAAAAAAATGTAGCTATTGTTAGAGTTAGCCCAACCTGATATTAAAATGTACATAACTTCTTACATTGTTCAGCATCTTCCTGAGCTAAGGAATCTGGCCATAGTTCACTGTCCTCACTACTTCCATATAAGCCTCTGGACATTTCAGAATTAAGGGTTGTGAGGTTTTTTTATTTTATTTTATTGTACCTGCTCAGCTGGCTCCTCCTTCACTTTAGACATTACTGACATTCTTAGGCTTGTGTTCTCTTCACCTTTCTGTCCAGTGTTAATAAAATAGCACACAATGTGTTGTGGCTTACACAACAGTGTACAAGATAAAATTCAGCAAACAACTTCCATCTGCTCCCAGGCTAACAATCAGCTCAGTGTTGCCTGCAGCACCATTCACTGACACCGTGAGCTCTTACCGCTGTGCCATCCTCCACAGACATGCAGTGCACTTTGTAATGGGCTCATAGTTCACGCCTGCTGAGCTAACTGGAAATTACAAGAAAAACAACTGTTGTCAGAAAAAAAGGCTGCTTTCCAATTCTCTTATAGGTACCAAGGGAAACATTGTTTAATTCTCCACTTTTATGCAATGTTTTGACTTTACTGGAACTTTAAAGTGTTGCATCTTTCCATCACCTTTTTTCTTAGTTTGTTTTACTCCTCCTATCACATAGCAAGTTGTAGACCCTCAGAGCTGATCTGTGCCCACCTCTTTAAGAGCCAGTCATGCAGTCTGGCAGTAAGGAGCCACCTCTGAGTAGTTCACACTAGAACCGCAGAAGTACTGTTTCCTACCAAATGTCCTTCCTCTCTCCTAAATAAAGGCGCTTTCAGTTCAAGCTGGCATCTTTTTGGCAGTATTGCCCTCTGTTTGGAAACAATCATAGAATTATAGAATATCACGAGTTGGAAGGGACCCACAAGGTCCTTTGAGTCCAACTCCTGGCCCCACACAGCACCACCCCAAACCCAAACCCTGTGTCTGAGAGCGGTGTCCAAACGCTGCTTGAGCTCCAGTACCTTGGGGCCGTGCCCACTGCCCTGGGGAGCCTGTTCCATGCCCACACCCCTCTGGAGCAGAACCTTTTCCTAACCCCCAGCCTGACCCTCCCCTGACGCAGCTCCATGCCGTTCCCTCGGGTCCTGTCACTGTTCCCATAGAGCAGAGCTCAGCCCCTGCCCCTCCGCTGCCCTGTGAGGGAGCTGTAGGCCGCCATGAGGCCTCCCCTCAGCCTCCTCTGCTCTGGGATGAGAGAGGAACAAAATAGAATAGTGTGCAAATAAATATAATTACTTGCCTCCTACAAGTACTAAAAGAAATTAATTGATTTTTCAGGGAACATGAATTATACCATGGACACGTTCTGATTCTTATGCCAGCAATTAGCACGGCCACTTAAGACAGACATACCATTAGTTTGCACTTTGAGCAGCGTTGTACTGGTGTACCTCATTGCTACCCCAGACAGGGGGTTGTGTGGTCAGAAGTTTATTATGAATCTGGGAATTCTAGAGTGCTCTTTAAGCTTTCCTAAAGAAATGTCAAGCATGTAGTGAGGATAACCATAGCACATCTGCATTACCTTACTTCCCTGCTAACTTTAGCCAAGTCCATTCCTAACCAAAGCCATCCATATTAGTCTGTAGTAACGTCATCTCATTTCTTCCTATACAGCAAGCAGCATGTTCAGCCCTCTCAGGCTAGCAAAGCTCAAATAGGAGAGCAAAAGCAGAGGGCAAGGCAATGGGATACTGATCCGAAGTACAGAAATCCTAACTCTCCTTCTCCGCAAGAAACAAAATCGAATACATAAGGTTTTAATAGGGGGATTTTAAGCCTCCTTTTGTTAAATAATACCAAGTCTGTAAAGCACAACTATCATAACAACCCATTTAAACCTCAGAGGCAGTAATGAATAAATACACTGAAACAAAAACACTGATCAAAATGCAACAAAATAGGTGATCTTTTGGTTTGCTTTTTTCAGTAGTGAAGACATTGGATGCAATTTTAATCCCACTGCAGTTAAGGGGATTTCTGCCATTGACTGCAAAGACTAATATTGGATCCTGATACAGTGATGATGAGTGCCATCATTTCCAACATGCTACACTTATAATGAATCTAATCTTGTTCCTGGCTGTGCTTTGAACAATAAAGAGAATCATCATTACAGCTACGTGGACTCCTGCCAGATCTCTGCTTCTTTTTGTAAGACACAACTGTGATGCTGCATACTTAATTTAATTGTAAGGTTATAAATGACAACAAGGTTTATGAGACATTTCTGTGGAGAATTATGAGCACTTCTGAAAAAAAGAAAAAAAAACGCAGGGCACTTCAGTATCAACTACAGCTACCAATTGGACCAAACGTAACAACCATGCCTCGCACAACCTTTTCTCCTACAGAAACCTCAGATATACAAATTAGCTGTATTTTACTGAGAGAAAATGCAATTTCTGCAAAACTGAAGCTTACTTAGGGAAAATTCTGATCCTGTTAAATATATGTGTGTATATATATATCAGGAAAATAGAAGACTTTTCAACTGTCCTGTGGTCAGTGGAGCTTCCTATCTTGTTTTCCCAACAGAAGTCTAGTTCACAAGAACCACAGTCTCCTGTGAAGCAGGACAGCACATTGAATAATTTAAGTGTGTTTCCAATCTCCTTCCTCCTCCCACTACCTGAGGCCGAAGAGGAGAACCAGATAACATATACTGTATCAGTCTTCGCTTGAAAACAAACCCAGAAGGAACACTAAACTATGTCCTTAGAAACAAAGGCAAATAAGTCAATCACTAGTGTGCTTACCTGTAACTTGCTGGCCTCCCTTCTTGGCTGGACTGCAGGCTTAATAAAGATATTCTGTTCTCTAAAAACACCAAGGTAGCTGCATGAGTAGAATTGGTCCTTTCTTCCTCCATAATTTGGGGAAAAATATTTTCCCCTAATTATTTTGCACTATGTGGAACTGAGCACAAACTGTATATATCAGAAATTATACAGGACTGGGAAAAAGAAAAAAAAAAAAAAAAAAAAAAAAACACAAAAAAAAAAAAAAAAA
>VXAV01007807.1:79737-95040 GCA_013399715.1 Alectura lathami | reverse complement strand
TTTACATTCCCTTACCTTAAAACACGTCTTTGGCAGGTGAGGGCTTGAATCTTCCCTAGGTTTTCCAGGGTGGACCAGATGAGAGCTAACTTACTGAACAAGCACTAACGGCTTTCTCTGATGCACTAGCATGCTTCCAACGTATGATTGAACATGCCTTTTGCAATTTGCAAGTACAGCACTTACCATTGTCTCAAAACTCTACCTTCCCTTTCTTCTCTGTACCCAATAAGCATGGAAAATAATCTTCCCCAATTAATCACAGCTTGGAATCCCTGCAGGATTTACATATATTGCTATTCTACAATTATGGTCTTATTTCAGGCAGTATTAGTGTTCTGATCATCACTCCATATTTAATTTTAAATTGAAATTTCAGCTATGTTTGTCGTGATTAAGTTATACAGTATTTGAATTGCATTGCATCTCATTTTCTGTGGTGCTGCAAGGTATTTGATTATTGGATGGTTCCTAGGGATATCATTTAAATTTGTGATCAGTATGTAGCCCACCACTATCAATATACACTGTTATCTATTAAAAGTATAACATTTATGTGTTTATTGTACTTGTTTTGCTGCACAGTGCCCTCATTCAAACTCATCTGGAGTTCTAACAGTTGATATTGAGTTGAGCTAGGATAGCTACATATCCACAAACTATCCTTCAATTTTTTTTTTTTTTTTTTGCCTAAGAATTACGTTCATTGTGTTAATTTTTAACTCCTTACTAAAACATATGAAACAATAACAGAACTTAGATTGGGACAATCTTAGAAAGAGGGAAAAAGCAAAAGATATTTAGATCATACCAGTGAACATTGCAAGTTAAAAGATTTCCTCTATTTTCCTCTTAAAACATGCATGTCTGGTGTCTTTGAAAGACCAAAGTAAGCGCTAGTATAGCAGGCATTTACACTGGTCTTTTATTCCACTGGAGTCCACAAATCAACAGATAAGCAGGGCAAGACCATCGTGTCTCCCAGAAAGCTAGATTATGGTATAGCTGAACTGGTAAACCATGCTGTGCAAATTACCAACAGGTGGAAATCACTCGTTTATTTTAATGTATCTCTACTGGTTCCAGGGAAATGCAGAAGTGTATCAGGAAAGAAAAATTTCATTATTGCCCTTACATTATCCATACAGGTTGCAGAAAAAAAGTCAAATATATAGGGAAAAAAATAATAGAAATATAAAGATGATTAGTTTTGCATGAGAACTCTCCACTTTATTATTTACTAGAACTACAAGTTGCTTTTCAGCTTCAAGCGCAAGAGGCATCAGTCGCCTATTCATTTTCTCTCCTACAAGAGATTTATATTACCTAGGTGAACAGTGAAGCTTGGTGTTGATGTTTATTTGAGGCCGATTAAATTCAGATTAAAAAATAATTTGCCATTTTGAGGAAAATACACAAGTTTCTCATATTCACAATTTCACAGAATCTTTCTGTTACCCGGAACTAGCATGTAAGCATGTGTCTTAACCTACTACACCCTTAATAAAATGCCTAAAATAAGCCAAGATAATGAAAAATCTCTCATGTTTCTATCAGCATTATGTTATGGAAATTAGCTCAGCAACCAGTTCACTTGAAGTCTACCTATGTTTTCTTGTAAAAATGAAATCAACTATGAAAACAAGATGAGCTTGTTTATTGAGATGTTTCTAAAGATGCTGGGCATCTTTAGAAACAAGGGAGAAAAAGTTGTGTTTTTACCACTACTTCATTCCAGTTTGGAGTTAGAGGAAGGCTTCTTAACTTCCTCCACCCTGCATGGAGCCATTTCACCCCGCCAAATTAACTCCTAATTTAGTCCAGACTTGATAGTTTTGGTGCAAAGTTGACCTGAAGTCATAATCATTTACATTCTGAATGAAGCTGAGCTGAAGTTTTGGAAGCTTTCCTTAATCTTCTAAAGCTGACAAGGGGTATTGTGTGCCAATATTTCCAACTGGGTTTCAGGGCAGCATATGGAAGTTTCTCCGTGTAATCCAACCAGAGAAGTAACTACACACTCCGAACTCAGCAAGACCACATCTGGGTGATATCTCCTGCCACTGCTCACATCCTACATCTGAAACCAATTTAGCTAAAATCAAAATGTGTTTATCAATAATGTGCATGTGTACTCACATGAAAGCTTATGTTGCCTCAGAAGGGACCTTAAAGATCATCTGGCTCCAACCCCCCTGCCATGGGCAGGGGCACCTCCTGCTAGAACAGGTTGCCCAGGGCCCCAGACAACCTGGCCTTTTGAGGAAAGCACTGACAGCTCAATATCATAGGCAGCTCAATGAAATATCATGACTTTTCAGGAATATTCTGTCTTTTTTGTTTTGTTATAGTAGGTACTGTTTGCTTCTGAAAAAAAGAAATGTTTTTTAAACCCAAATTATTCTGATGAACAGTTACCTGCAGAAACAAAATTTCTGTGTTTTTTGTATCTCAAGATTAGAAATTCCTAACTACAAACATTAAACATAGTCAAATATATTTTCATATCTAGACAGATGTTTGAGATCTTAGAAGATTGTCATAAAAAAAATTAAAAAAATTTCTGCAGCCAACCACTACTATAAATATGAAAGATTCAGATATTATTCATACACCCTAGAGCTTGAAACTACTGAATCTCCAGAAAATCTTACAGGGTGAAAGATGGTTAGCCATTAAAGTTTCACTTCACATATACCATTGTGAAATATTAAAAAATAAAAATTTGAAAACATCCCTAGATTAAGCAAGATGGTCTGCTGGTATTTCATTCTTCACTGATGAAATAGGAGAAAAGTAAGGATCTATTCCTAAAACAAGCAAACAAACCCACAACAAACAAAGAAAAAAACCACACCAACTATGTAATTTGGATTTCTATAGCTCAGATATATTTTTTTCATTGAAATAACCTTTAGCTTTTCCTTTTAGTTTGAAAAGTTATAATGACAGGAACACTCACAATCATGGTATGCAACTCATTTTCTTCATTAAAATATTGAATAACTCCCAGTTTCTGGAAAACTGAAAGAAAATACAGTTCTGTGAGTTAAGCAACCTGGAGATTCCTTTAGGATGGAGCTGGGAGTTGCTCTCCCCAGCAACACTTGGTGTGCCACATATTGCTGCATAGTACAGTGCAACTTTGGGGCACAGGCTCACTGTCTCTAGTGTTACCAACAGCAGTACCCTGTACATAGCACAGCTGGGTGAAATAAAATTTCTGAGACAGATCATGACACTAAAAATAGCAACTTATTTTCTTCTACTAGCCATAGCCTGGAGACAGAATTTTATTTTATTTTTTGCCTGATCACATCCTTAAGATATCTTGTAGACTATCTGGCTATTTTTCTCTCTGATTGAGCTTTGAGAGCCATCACACACAGAAAATTCTCGATTGTAAGCTTTTATTTCCAGGATGACATGACAGTTACACAAAAGCAGCTTTAAGACCTAGAAAAAATATAAAGGAAAGCAGGAAAGAAAAAAAGATAATTAAGTGTAATTGGAATTCCGATTCCATCCGCACTGCAAACCGTATGGGCTCTGCTGAATTACATGGAAGATGTAGAGGATACCAAGAGAAGTGCTGAGCTTTAAGGATTTAACTTGTATCAGCCATTTATGAAATCTTTTCTATATAAAATTGGTTGAAACAGGATGGGATAGAAAGCAGATATAACATATGAAGACTGCACCAGAATATTGATTTCTTTTTCCACCTCTGTCTTTGTATCTCTGTATAAGGGGAACAAAGGACAGAGATTTAACTTCTCTTTAAGTGCCTGGTTCTAGCCCAGCTCTATTGAAATTGTACATCTCGTTTGCAAAAACTTGCTTGCTCAGGGTTCA
The DNA here is from genome assembly GCA_013399715.1 of Alectura lathami. NCBI lineage: Eukaryota > Metazoa > Chordata > Aves > Galliformes > Megapodiidae > Alectura > Alectura lathami. Next base: position 91,185 of record VXAV01007807.1, on the reverse strand, counting down.
TGTGTCTCCATGCTTTTTCCATCATTTCAGTTGTAAAACACCTATTTAGCAGAGTACGCTGTACACCTCGGAACATCTGTCACACACGTCCGTCAGCACGACAGTCCCTTCAGCAGCAGCTGGCAGGGCACTATCAGCACACGCACGTCACCTTCCCTACACTTGGATTTTGGGAGGAAACACAAAGGTGACAAATGTTCTTAAGAACATTTCTTAAGAAGCTACTGAAGATAAAAAGAGGAAATCACATCAGACAGCTTTTATGTTCTCTATTTCTTCAAAAATTACAGTCCAGGCTAGGGTAAGGCGAGGCTTTCCTTCACATAAGAGAAAATCTTACCCAACCAATTTTTTCTATATCTGTAATGTTTTTTCACTTTTACTGCTAAATGTGTGACAAAATGACCTGCCGCTTGAAAATGGGGGTGAGGGGAAGATAAGGAGGATAAAACTAGTAGTCCACATACTGCTGTTCCAGACATCTTTTAAGAACTCCATCAGATACAAAGTACACAGTCAATTTTTCAAAGTGGAAAAGACCTCCTTTGAAAATCACTAAATTCACACAGAGAGAGACATGAGAGAGTAAGTCAGACCAGAAGCCTTTTAAAATAATTTCTTTTCAAGCCTAGCAGAAAGTGAAGGACTACATAAATGGCATTTCCCCTAAGCTACAGTGTGATAGTCAGGAGACAATGTTCCCTTTCTATGGGGCAATGTCTGATTGCTAAGGACAGAAAGCCCCACAGTCCCTGGGCTCAGGTGAGATGTGCCCCGCTCTCAAAGGTCATTACAACTGGCAACGCAGCAGTTGCAGAACAGGAAGTTATTCACGATACGCTCTGCAGCCGTATTTGCTCTTTCTCAGCATGTTTAGGGACTGCTGGCATTACTGATATTCAGCTACTGAACAGAAAGAGATCTGCAGGTAAATTTATTTTAAAGTTATGCAGCATGCAAAATACAAAAAGCACTTCTTATTTCTTCTCCAGGACTACACCCTTACCATGTACTTCCAGCAGTCCTGGAGGGACAAAAGGCTCTCGTATTCTGGAATACCTCTGAACCTAACGCTGGACAACAGAGTGGCTGACCAGCTCTGGGTGCCTGACACGTACTTCCAAAATGACAAGAAATCATTTGTCCATGGGGTGACGGTGAAAAACAGAATGATTCGGCTCCATCCAGATGGGACGGTCCTTTACGGCCTACGGTACGTTTCAGGGTTTTGTTTGTTGTAAATCAGACAGATGGCTAGTGATTGGTGAGAGCAAGTATTACCAATGCTCTCTTATATTTTGGTTTCTCACTGCAGCTTTTAAAGTCAGCAAATATTTCATATGTAGCGCAACAATACATCCAACAGTTTTCCAAAAAGCGTGAAAATTACTTTTATTAGCTATGACTAGGAAGGGTATGGTGTCCATTTCAGTTCTTCTGACCGTGTTGGTGCTACTAACCAGTTCTATATTATGGATCTTATATGGTAAACAACCATAACTTGGATAAACCCATTCTTCTAAGATTTCTCATACAGTTCTTTAGAATGATATAAAATACACAATTAGAGAGTTATCTGAAGAAATGCAACCAGTATTTGGTATGGAATAAAAAAAGAATACATTTCTAAAATTAAATTAATTACTTAAGGATTATTGACACATCTGAAAATAGGTTTTCTCTAATCTGCCTTTGTTTATAATTGCCTCTTCACACCACAACCACTGCTTTATACAAGACAGCCTGTGTTCACCCCTGTAGGTAAAATATATTCTGTGATCCGAACAGGCATAATCTGATGATAATATTAAAATGTATAATTAAACTAAACCAAATTACATCTTCTGTTGAGATTGCTGCAGAGCTTGAGTAGGCTTTGGATTATTCTTAAAGTTAAGCTAGATTCGCTGAAGGGTGGGTGAAACACATTGCTTGCTTGAAACAACTTTGCTGTTATCATTCAACAGTGAAAATGCATGGAGTACTGTCATGGGTTAATTAAAGATTGTCCTGCGACAGGGCCTAGTCCCTTCCCCCCCAGAGGCCGGGTAGAGGAGTGAGAAAGGAAGGAGGCATGACTGAGGTAAAAGGTAACCAGTTTACTTAAAACAGAAAAGATGTGTAAGATAACCCACTATGAAAGGAATTGACCGCAATAAATCTAATGAGTTGGAAAATATATATACAGAAGAAAGGATATGTGTGCATCCACAATGGTGATTGGAGGCAAAAGGGAGGAACTCCTGGAACCCAGAAACCACATGGGAAGGGACAGAGCATTCTGGGGGCTGTGGTTTCCCCTTAGCAGCTCTCCCACCTGTGTCAGCTTATTACATGGTGTCATGATATGGAATACCTGTGGGAAACCATGACAAGCATAGAACTGAAAACATACGTCAGTTAATCAGGAAAAAATAACATAAAGCATAAAACCTAGATGAAATACCTGAAAATTGTACCTAAGACAGGATTGGGGAGGAAAAAAAAAAAAAAAAAAGAGGAAAAAACTCCTGCAGTTTCAAATATTACTTCCAAAGTAAAAGCAATATTTGACAAAATATAACTTAGAGCTTACTGAAAATAAAAGTTTGAAGTGGCATTTTAGCCCATAAATGCACACCGCTTTCAAATATGTCACCTTATGCACTTAGTACCTTCCAACCCATCAGCTCAAGCTTCACAAGCAGCAAAAAGTCATTTAAGAATTATTATTTTGTTTCATCATAATTTTTCTTCTGTAGTCATCAGATTCACAGGCTATGCACTACTTGCTACCAAGGCAGGCTAAGGCAGCCGGATCTGTTCTATTACAGAAAAATTGCTACTTCAGTTGTGAAAAAGAAAACAAGGAGCCCATGAGGAAATAGCTGATAGACTACAGACTGCCATTATCACCTGCTAAACAGAGCTTGGGAAAAAACATCTCTTTCCCATCCATTGTAGGAGGCCTTCAGACCTCCTACAGTTCCTTTCAATCAAACTGAAAACCAGTTTGGCAGAGCAGTTATGATGAGAGGAATGTTTGGCTTGAGAACTTTTCAAATTACTTTTGTTTTTTTTTTTTGAGGCCAGGTACTAGATACGTTTACATTCCAGAGCTTGCACTGTGGCAGAAGCGTGTGTTAGATCCAAGCAGTCCCTCACAAGCAGTTGCATGCAGTGTAAGCTACACCTGGCAGTGTATGTTACGTGCATGCTTCCATACGTACGCCACACATGGTATCAATAGCTGTCGTCTGCAAAAGATAGCAAAAGAAGCTGTAACATCTTGTGTATCACCTGTAAGTCCTCTTTCTTGCATCACCCACAAAACATGAGCCTGGCTGAGAAGCTGTGACCCTGCTGAGCAGAACAGTTTGTGTTTTTAGGCTCAGGCAAGTCTCCAGTGCAATGGTTCTCTTCGCACAAGGAGGTTGCTAGTTTATGGGATCAAATACCCATCCACATCTGAATGGGTAAGCGCAACTCTGCAACTTAATGCCCCATGCAACACCTCAGTAAGGAAGAAAAAAAAAAAAAAAAAAAAAGGAACCACCGAAAAAACAACAAAACTAACAAACCAACAACTAACCCACAACCCTCACTGACATAAAGGGTAACCTATATTCCACGTGTTTGCAGTCCAGTACAGCAGCCTCATCGCTAACCAGGTGCAGAAAGAGGTGCTCAGCAGTTGAGCTGTTGGTCATGTTCGCAGCTCAAGCTGCTGTGCCGTGATTCCACGAAGGACAAGCCTGATGTCCAGGTGCACCTGGTGAGCAGGGTTCGGTCTGCCGGCTGCAGTGAAAACACGTGTAATGTCCCAGTCCCACAGGAAAGACCCGATCAAAGACAAAGGTAACAAATGAGTAGAAGGAAGAGTGAAGTTAAGAGACACTGAAGTAGGTTTCATACCACAGATGGCAATTATAACACTGAGCATTTTGCATCTGTTTGCGGTCCCTTTCCTCATGCTAATAAATAGATCATACAAACAACACTTTCTTCTTATACCAGATGACACGTATGCCTCATAACAGAGAAGACAGTGCAGAAAGTGTTCTGAGGTGAAATTAAGCATTGCCAATTAGAAAATTGAGTGCAGCTCCAATCTTCACCTCCTGGGCAAAGAAACTTTGTGGCATATTGGTTTGCATACTGCTTCTCTATGCAGTACACAGTGCAAAGAGTATCACCAAACGTCACGAGCTGTGACTTTAACCTCTCTTACTGAAGATGGAGCATTGGCCTTGCATGGCTTGAACAAGACAGACAACCCCAATTACACTGCAGACTGGGGTCTGAGCTCACAGCAAATCCTCTCAGACAGGGCCGTAAGCCATCCCTCACGGATGGTTTAAATGCTTGTTCCCTCCTGTACTTCCTATTCCCCATGCACATTTTCTGTTTTCAGTCCAGAGTTAAAGGCTTCTTTTCAGGCTCAGATATGAAATTTGACCAGCCTCTTTAAGCAGGAATTGGAACAATCGCAGCAGCACTAAATAACCCAATCTGCTTGCATCCATGTGCCCAGCAGTTTGGCACTGATGCAATGTTCAGTCCCTAAACAGTTGAGGAAAAATAAAGCAAGGTTAATTGTCTGGCTATACAGATGAATAAACACGAGAAATACACGCTGAATGCACTGGGCTGGTTTTAGATCATATAGCAAAATATCATCACTTCCCTGTCTCCATTACAGTACTATTTCTACCATGAAACAAACAGCCCCTTTAGCTATTTTTTCTTCCAGCTGCTGGATCACAACAGATTGAAGAACAATGCATGCGTATCAACACAGAATGCTCCTAAGCCTTCCACCCTCTATAGCCGTGAATTACTGTTGTGTCTCCTATTGCAACTGTTACTTCTGTTTATTACTAACGGCAGGGAATGATGTGTAACAGTACTAACCAAATAACTCTTTCATCTGTTCTCCAAGCAAGTAAATGCACAGGAACATGTAAAACTCAATGTGCATATTTCCACTGAATTCCATTTCAAATATGCCAGGGAAGCTGAGTGCAGCTGTTAAGCATTATGTACCTGACATGCATGACTTCGGTGTCTATCAAACACTCCCACCAGCAGCAATTATTATTTTCTGTGGTATACAGGAATACAGAACCCACCTACTTCCTAAGGCAAAGAAAATTCCCCTTCAGTCAGCATGCAGACCTGCAGCTCGGGGAGGACTGTGTCCGAGACAGCTCTAGCCTGCTCCAGTGCAGCTTGTAAAATACTGGATTCTTCCCCTCCTTTTTACTAAGCCATCAGAACACATTAGCTGTAACCCTTCTGGCGTTAGCAGTCTCTCTCATTACTTTTTCTGCCTTTTCAGGCAAGATTCTCTAAAAATCTCTTACAAAGCTTTAGATTCTCAAGACAGCACATGATGGTGTTTCTTTTGCTTTCCCTTTCTCTCCTTATTTGGGATAAGATGCTAGAGATACAATCCCTCTTTAAAATTTTTAAGGAAGTGGTGTTAATTTGTCATATTGAACTGTGCACTCATGCATTTATGTTATGATGATATGAATGGAAGCCCTGATTTAAATCATCCTTTCCTAGTTTTATCCTGCTATCTCCTGATTATTCTCAGCATTTCACCAGTAGACCAATGGCATCTCATTGCTTCTGAGACATTCTGTTATTGCCTCAAAATAAAAGACAGCAGAATTTCATCTGGTGTGTTGAAAGCAACAATGGGCTGCATATCCTTCAGAAAATATTGGCTAAGAGGAGCGACATGCCTTCAATGATCCCTTTACACAGACCTCCCACCCTTCTGGGGTTCAGACAAAAACCCATCTGTCACCACTAGAGCAGGTCTTGCCCCATTTCAAGGCAGAGGGGCTGAGCATGCCGTGACAAGTATGAGAAGGGCTGGCCTAGAGCACTGACAGTGTTTGGTTTCAGTGAGACCGCATCTTCGCAATGCTGTGGCAAAAGTGCCACCTTGCCTGGCACTGCTACTAGGAAAAGAAAAGCTGCATTTGAATGTAGAACGCTTTGTTTTAAGTTATGATCTTAAAAGCAAATTCGACTGTAAGCTTTACGTCATAACACACTCTGTTTTGGCAATAAATCTGAGCGTTACTAAAGCAGTTGGCTAGCCAAGAACTTGTATCTTTTAGTACAGAGAAATTTCACTGCTTTGTGGATTGTTTTTGTGTTGTCACGATTTGAGGGTGTGGGGTTTTCCTCCAAGCACCCTCATGGATTTGATTAAAGAGTTGTCGTGTCCTTTTGAGGACATGCCTTCACAGCAACAGGCAGTGTGCTCACACTGGAATTCAATCTGTTGTCCTCACCTGTGCTTCTAAACAGCTCCAGCCAAACAAACAGGACTGCACTCATTCGGAATGATAAAAAACAATGTCATCTAACTGAAAAAAAAAAGGCTACTTTTTATCTCACTCTACAGAAAACGTAGAGCAACTTACAAGGCTTTTTTTTTTTTTTTTTTTTTTTTTAAATCAAGAGATGTAATGGTTTTGGAAATGATACAGCAAGCCTTTTTTTCCATGTGTCAGTGTCAAGAGACTTAGCAGCAGACATATTTCAAGAAAAAAAAAAAAAGTAATAAAATAATGTTATACTAGCATAAAAAAAATCCACAAGAGCAAGACATTATTAGATCACAGTTGAAACAGAAATTTCTACTTCATGTTTTCATATGTGGTTACCTGGTATTAAGGCTCACAGGAACTTATTTGGGACTTAATGTTTTTGAAATCTGGAGGTAGACAAGAGATTTACACAAATAAATCAGCCAAAGATTTGTCATTTCTTCCACCTCCCAACAGCATTGCTGGTTTCCCTTTCAGCCTCTGAGGGTCAGTTTCCAGGATTCACATGTAAACAATTATACTCCTGAATTTACGGCTATTATGAAGATGTAGGAGTGCATTGCAGATGCCAATTTAGGCTGCTGCAGGTGACACTGAGCTCCCTTTAAATGAGCAAACATGCCCAATGGGCTATTTCTTCAGTTCTAGTCCTTTCACTCTTTTCTTCTACCCCTTTCAAAAGGGATGAATAATGTGTTTGAAGGAAAGAAGAGAATCTTCCCACACTAGTCAGGGAGTTGTGCAGCAAAGAGAGGGAAATGCTGCATAGATCTTGTTATAGATTTGATGTAATCCATTATATTCAGACACAAAACAAAAAATAGCAAGCATCAAGGGTCTGCAGCTGAGCCGCTCCTAAGCCCAGGACAAGTAACCACTGCATTACTCTAGTTCAAATACAAAGATTATTTTAATGGATGTTTCTTCTCCAGGCCAGGTGCCCCCTCCATCACCCAACCTGACAGCCACAGGTGCTGCCACAGTAGCAGCTCAAATCTCTGCTTCCCCACTGTGAGTATTGCATTTCAGAAACATATGTGCAGAATCTGACCAGACTTTCCTCCAGCTTAGATGTTGGTACCTACATTTACCATTCTATGATTCTGTGATTTGCAGCGCCCTTTGGCTCAGCTGCACTCTCCCATCCCCAAACCTGACCCCTCCTGCCCGCACAGGACCTCCCTGACCAAATCACTGCTTCTTGCAGGTCTACTATCTGTAAAGGGTTTGGAAAGGACGTACTGCTGCACGATGACAGGGGTGATAAATCAGCGGGGGACTGGCACATTCAGTCCATTCGCTGCATGAAGCTCAATTCAGTATGGCTTAATTTCTCCAGTATTTAGCTGGGCATCGGTGGGAAAACCTCTGTAATGCACAGCACTGTAACTGTCCCAGGAGCTGCTGGATTTATAGTGTTGATGCTACATCCACAGGTGGACCTACACCTGTGAAATGCTGTATATACAGCGAAATGCAGTCGCACTATAACTTCATTCACAGATTTGTTACACATGGACCAACACAGGTATTTATTGTTTCTCAGCATGATGCGTGATGAAGACTACCCATGACTGAGATCTCAGTAGGAATTTAGCACTGAAAGCACAGACCCATAACTGAGGAGATTTAAGACAAAAGCAAGTGCAGCTCTTAAAAGCTCAGTGCTTGGGAAACAGTATCTTTGGTTTATGCCTAGCAGCAGTTACAGGCTTTCTGTTTTACCTGCAGTACTAAAGATCACACCCCATAAGTTTCATTTAGTGTCAAGCACAAAATGGAACCTGATAAAACCAAGTAGTAAACTGGTAGTTAATAAATAGCACAAATGGAAGACTGAAAACTATAAGCAATTTAAAAATTTATAAGAAGGAAAGAATCTAGGGTCCTCTCAGCACAGATGGCCTCAAAAACAACACCCCAACAAGAAGTGCTCCCATTGCCATTGAGGACTGAATCCCCCACACCCAGTCAATAGCAGATATGGTGAAAGTGCAGCTCTGTGTGGAGCAACTCTGCGTGAACACTCACAGAAATATCAATCCCTATAATTGATTTAGATTTTTTTCCTCCCATTTCAGCCAACTAAATTTTTATTCCATCTTTATGTTGTACTTTTTTTAAAATGTAAAAATAAAACAGGGAAGGTGGGAAAGAACTTCAGGTTGAATGAGTCCTATAGAGTATTAAAAAAATGTCCTTAACATGCACTCAGCTTTAAATATGTGGCTCTTGCCAAGCAGTAATTAAGCACATAAGCAGTCTGGTGGAGTCACAACTGGCTTCATGGGCTTTAATTTAAACACAGGCTTTAGGTGCTGTAATTGATCACAGCTATCAAGCACAGCACTTTGAAGGACTGAATCACATAGATTTTGTGGAGCAAAGCCCAGTAGGCCTTACTCAAAGACTACTTAATTCAAGCACATTCTGGATCAAACTCTGAATACTGAAAGTATTTGTCACCCATTTAATTATCTTAGTATTGGTAAGGTAATACTTAACCACATTGATACTATCCAAAGAATTTTCAAAAATAACAATAGGGCAATACAACAAGGAGATTAACAAATGCTTACTTTCAAAGCTGAAGGAGGCTGCATACTATGTATTACATATGTTCAATGCAATACGTCATCTCTTGGGATGAATTCATTTTGGATGATTTTCTTATCTGCTCCTTTACAAGCTGTTTTCCATCTATTAAGTCTGAACAAGTCCTCCCTTCTCTCCTGTCAGAAGTGGGAATGTCTTCCAATACTTTGGAATTATTACTCTGCCATTGTCAACAAAATCTACATCAAAATTGTATTCCTTTATATAATGGCCTTTTATATGTGTATATATAAATAAATAGTCTTCTATATGTATATTTAAAAACTCTATTGTAGTTCATCCCTGGCATATAAAGATAGTGCTATTATTTATAATTTCCTCAAACACATTGAGATGCAGAATTTATATAAAAACAAATTTCAGGGCAGAAATTAACACCAAAGTACCTTTGGTTGAGAAGGATTTAAATTAAATGCATATAAACTTTGAGAATGCCTTTATCCTGTATTAACACACCTTTTGCAAGGTACCAGGGGAGATGTGAAAAACAATATATGCAAGGAGTTTTTGTGTGTTTACCATCACAGCTTTCTCCTTTCACAAGCCATAAAAGCTCTAGCTTGATAACCTGTTAGTTGCACAGGCAGCATACAACTGACCAGCCAAAAAGAAAACCTTGACAAGCTTTTATAAATGAGCTCTGTGACACCTGGGTGACAACAGTGTGGCCAGTTCCACACATCCCATGTAGTAGCACATACTCATCTTCATACTCTGAGTTACTACTGAAGTCTGCATCATTTCAGTTTATTTTAGTTCTCCATGGAATACTAGAGTTTTAAACACTTTTCTTGCTGCTTGTACATTGCAAGGAACATGAAATGGAAATACACCATTACAACATCCACCTGTGTTTTCAGAAGAAAACGGCAAAACCTCTTCTAAAAACCACTACAGTTTCCCTTACAGGGCTGGTATGTATTCCTAGCCGTGCATATTAGTTGGTGCGTGTTTGTTTTGTAATGCTATTTGCAGATAATAATACATAATAGATATTTGTGCTGAATATGAATCTGCTAACATAGTTTAAGTAGTATATCTCACAATGACATGTATTTGGAATGTATCACAGTATATGCAGTCTTGAAGTTCTTTAGAAAGACATTTACTGAAAGCAAATCCATTTGCCCCAACAATAATTTTTTTAAAAGAGTAATTAAAGTTGTACTTTGCAGATTTCCTGTTTGCATGCTATTAATTTCTACCATGTTGAGGACAATTACTGACAGAGAAAACAAATCCTTAACTACTCAAAACCCAACCTCCCTCTCATTTAATTTATACTCATATTAATCAGTAACATCAACCAAAATCAAACCAAGTCTTTCTGCTTTTTGCAACAAAAATCAGAACGACTGGAAGAGGGGGGAAAATCCCTACCTTTGCTGTACAACAGAAGTGTTAGGTGGGTAAGTAAAAGTCATAGGGGGGACAGTAGATGTTTTACCAGATAGAGAGACAGAAGGTTGGCTTGGACCCTGGCAGGTGTTTGACAATATCAGCACCAACAGCAACCCTACCTTGAGTGATTCACTGAGGCAATCACAAACAGCCTTCTCAATAATCTTAACACAGGTGAAGAAGTGTTCTCTGAGAACAATGCTAAGGTGCAAGTGATCATGTATATTAAAAGAAATACTTTCAGGCAAGGTATTTTCTCCTTAACTCTCACTCTTCTATAAATCTCATCCCTTATTAAGCTCTTCTCAAATATTGTCGGCCTAATTTAGAAGGAGCTGCAAGAAAAATTTACAGTCTTGAAAACAGCCAAGTCCTTGAGTAGGATAAAATGCAAAGTGACAGATGAATTACTCCATAAAATACAAGAGTACATTTCACTGTTCAGCACCTTTGCTTTAGTACCAACATACACTAACTCATAACTGTCAGGCCAAAACAACTTCATGTAATTTTCTCATGAAAAAGAAAGAGAGAAAATGTGCGACAACTTTATAAAGCCATTAATAAGGTGGCATTACTAAGTAACGTGGTAACATTGATAATACAACCCTACCTTAAACCACAGGTCCGATCAGTTTTTCTTAGGCCAACCCACGCAGATGTGAGGGCGTGGATACTTCAGGTACAGTTCATGTAGCTTTCAATGACATTTGATTGGATTACACTTACAACCACAAATCATCTTTCAGGGAAGAATCTAGAAGTATCAGAAGTATTGGAGGTACGAGGAGCCTAAATGAAAAAAGCAACTTAAAACTCCCTCAGCACTTAAACCTATGGTAGGGAGGTTTACTTAGGGGTAATCTACACAGGTGTAACCACCTGAGCTGACTGCAGACTATTTCTTGACTTCTGAGCAAATCATCGGGTAGCAGCACCCACCTGAGCTCTGGTAGGTCATTGCCTACCCCCAGGGTAGCTGGTTTCACATAGGTCGAGGTGTCTGCTCACAGGTCAGAGCAAGTCACAGCCACCACATCTTCCACAGCAGCGTCTTCCACTGACAGACCCAGTGGCTCCAATTCTTGGTATTGCATTA
>VXAV01007807.1:32869-67164 GCA_013399715.1 Alectura lathami | reverse complement strand
AAGAAAAAGAAAAAGAAAAAGAAGAAGAAGAAGAAGAAGAAGAAGGAGAAGAAAAGGAAAAGCCTAATTATAATAATTTCTCAATCTAGAACAATTCTTTTCCATGTGCTAATGAACTCACCTCTAAAACAAAGTACCTAAATCTTTTACTACATCTAGCTCAGGAGCCAACAATCCCATTTTCTCTCAACTTCTAATGAAATCTTTGACGGCACTGGCCCACCCTAACCTTACTAATAGCTATAAATTCCTTTTTAATAGAATTTGATCAGACAAGCAATACACATTGATGAACACAGATTTAACGAGCACACACTACATTGTATGAAACATGTAACACCAACCCATGGCTGATGCTCAGATGCCCTTCCTGTAAGTGGGCTTTTCCCAGCACATGAAGTTGGGTTTGCTTGCAAGGTCAGAGCTGACATTTTTTCTCATGGCCAAGCATTCAGAAACTGATCACTTGGACTTTGCATGGAAGTTTACCGTGTCATTAGGCATGAGAACCTTGTACATGGCACGGACAGAGAAGAAAATGTTTGCATATATAAATGTATAGTTTTTCTACCTTTCTCCACCCCTTCAATAACTCTGCCTACAAGGCATCTCATTAAATCTCAAATATAAACTTTCCTTCAGGTTGCAAAAAAAATAGGACAATTACAGCAGGGATATGGGACTGGATTCTGGTGTCAAAAAGCTGTGATGTGATTTAGTTCCCTGATATTACTGGAGTTATGTATATATGAAGCAATGTGTTACCTGACATATGAAATTCTACTTCCCGTATGCACTATAAGCCACAGCTCCATAGTGGTTAAGAGAAGCACGGCTATTTTTTGTTTGATTTGAATATTTCAGTTTGCTTTTAAGGAANAAAAAAAAAAAAAAAAAAGAGTTCGTTCCAGTTCATATCCTCATATATATTTATAATTTATTCTCTGTTGATGGAGAGAAAAGGAACAAACATTAAAATTTGATATCTTTTCTCCAACTGGGAGGAAACATCTCACAACAGAATTTGCATTGTTTAGCTCTGATCATCTCCGAATTTAGTTGTTCTTGCTGTCTTAAATATTGCTTCTCTTTCTTCTTCAAGAGTTGAGGAATAGCTTTTTGACAGCATTTTGACGAAGTGTTCTGCGTACTGAAACATAACTCCAATTCCTGCCCTCAATCTGAACTTACTTTAACTGATCACTGCTGACATATCCAGAAATATTAAGCTTTAGCACTTGTTCCTACAAGATCTGCTGCCCTGCAGGAAAACCTCTGGCAGCAGTACGCAAGGAAGGAGGTCTGTTTTGCAAATATTGGGCAGTGATTATTTTCTTCCATATAGTTTTATTTTAGTCCAAAATAACTTGGTTATAATAAAGAATATGGTATTAATAGTCACACACAGAAACAGAGGCTAAGTGGTAGATCAGATAATTTGAAATACAAGACAAAATTTAAAAAAAAATAATAATTTCTTTGCTTTTTCATATATATTATTTATCTTGCCTGTTAGCAATTCAGACTTCACTCTGTCCCAGGATGTCTTACTATTGACATGAATGAAGCTAAGTAACATAATGATGTATGCCTGCGTAAATGCTTATCTTCTTTGCTTAATCCCATTTTATCATTTTTTCTTCAGAAGAATCAAAAGAACATAAAGAAAGTAGGGTAAAAAACAGTGTGCAAACAGAATATATTAGCTTCAACACTGAAAAAGTACATAACTTAGTAAGCTAATAACACAGAAATCCTGGAAGAGACATATCTACTCTGAGATATAAATCGCTCTGTTTCAAGTACTGCTCAAGTCCTCCCCTTGCACTTTCATGGTGTCTCATGACATTCCACAATTGCCACAAAATGCTTGTGCACAGGGATTTTCAGGATTAAACCCCCTGAATACAAATTTATTGTAGTTTTGTCCTATCTTCAGACTACTGCATTCCCCTTCCTGCCATTACTTCTGTGTTTTGCATTTACGCATCTTTACTTTTAAGTGTCTGCTGCATGTGCAAGCCATCGCCTACTATCATCTCCACTGAGAGTGCAGCCAGTAACAGGTTCACATTTTTTACTCTACTTACAATAAAAAAATGATTTTATTTTGTATCAAGGCAGCGATTATTATGATTGTATATGGGTTTAATCTATCTCCTTAAGCAAGTTTTATAGTTACCCAGAGCATAATATCACTAAAAATTTTATACAGCTGAGATCTACCATGATGGAGAAAGAAATGCTTGAAAGGTAGATTTATGAACTACAGGTAACGAATGTTGCTGGATCGTGAAGTGCTCCTACTGCAATCACAAGTAGCTATTGTCAAGGAAGCCTGAGATTCCTAATAAAGGTTAAGCACCTCCAGCTCTAGCATACACCAAACTGGGTTGGCAGGTTGGTGCCTCCTACATTTTGGGGTGAGCCTCCAATAGCTACCACCTGCCTTTTCCCATCTGTGTGGGCAATAGGTTCAGGTTCCAATGAACACCTGGACAGATGCTGCTCATCATCCCCAGCACCCAGGACACCGTACCACATTCAAAGCTGCAAGTCTACAGGGAAAGGACATCGAGCTGTTGGAGGGGATCCAGAGGGACACAAAGATGATCAGAGGGCCGGAGCACCTCCCCACCAAAGGCAGGCTGAGAGAGTTGGGGTTGTTCAGCCTGAAGAAGAGAAGGCTCCGAGGGGACCTGATAGCGGCCTTCCAGTACCTGAAGGGGGCCAACAGGGGAGATGGGGAGGGACTCTTCAGAAGGGCATTTAGCAACAGGACGAGGGGTAATGGCCACAAACTGGATGAGGGGAGATTTAGGCTAGATATTAGGAAGAAATTCTTTACTGTGAGGGTGGTGAGACACTGGCACAGATTGCCCAGAGAGGTTGTGGATGCCTCGAATGCCCCCTCCCTGGAAATGTTCAAGGCCAGGCTGGATGGGGCTCTGAGTAACCTGGTCTAGTGGGAGGTGTCCCTGCCCATGGCAGGGGGGTTGGAACTAGGTGATCTTTAAGGTCCCTTCCAACCCAAACCATTCTGCGATTCTATGAAAACGGGAAGTCACCAGTTCTGTATGATCTTCAGCATTATTGAGTAAGATTCTGACAAATCATTGCTGCGTGTCTTCTCAGGGCCTCTCAGTAAGGCCTATCTTGTACAAGGCTGAACTAAATGAGGTCCTACCTCTGCTGAAGTTGTCAGCCTTTTCTGTGACAAATGCAAAAGCCCTTAAGAAACATGCAAATCAATTCAATGAGCAACACTTGAGACAAAAATCAACCTCAGAGGAGAAGCAGAAATATTGTACTTTACACAGTATTATGCAGTAATTTCATGGGGTGGTTTCTCTGTCACACACTTGCTAAACAGTCCTTATATGCAGGTAGATAGATGGATTGTGCGGAATTAGGAAATCTGAAGCATGTCACGGTAAATAAATGTGTGGCTTTTTTTCCTTTTAATTCTATCAGTTCTGTGACAGCACAAATTATCATCTCAATGCAGCAGGTAAACGTGCTTGACTTCCAGCACATCAAAAGTAAGATCTCCAGATGTGCTTCTGTGGCATTAATTACCATGAAACAGGACCAGGTCCAGATCAAGAATTAAGGCATCTATCTTTCTCAGGTAGGAATTTCTAGAGAGAAGGAGATATGCCAATAAAATTACAAGCCAGCTTTGTCCATTCAAACTTCAGAAGTTTTATAAGCGCATAAGGACCCTTCTATTACCAAAAAAAAAAAAAAAAAAAAAGAGCCGCAAGATGCTACATCANNGCAGCTGCAGATGCTAACTCACTTCTTTGGGTTTGAAAGCACAACTGCAAGTGACTTTCTTAAGTAACCACCAGATAATGTTACATTTCATAAGATTTTGATTGCATCATGCAATTTTTAAGAGGCAATGTTCAATTATCATAATGATAAACTGATTATGAAACCATAAAAATAATGATTCAGATATTACTAGTACTTCCACATGGATGACAATGCACACACATATCAGACAAATTTTAAAAAGCACCAGATGACAACAAAATGGAAAAAGAGAGCTATGGCAGTGCCAGCTGTAAATAAAAACATATGCAAACCAGTCTGAAGATGTTTGAATTGATAACATTAAAAATGAAATCTGTGAAGAATCTCAAGAAATGTTCTTTAAAACATTGTATGCTTTTGTGTAAAATTTTCTGTTAAAATCCTGCTCTAAGATATTCAGCGTATCGTTCTATGCTTTATACTCTATGCAGTGTCTTGTGCTATATAAATTATTTAATCATACCTTACAAGCTATTTTGTATGCCAGCAATCCATGTGTATCACCATCCGTTGTCTAAACAAACAAAAAGGCCACTACAGAAAGATTTACCTTCTCAAACAAGTTAAATGTGGTTTCAATTCTCCTGATGTTTTTTACCCTTCTCTTACAGGATCACAACAACAGCTGCTTGCATGATGGATCTGCGCAGATATCCTCTGGATGAACAAAATTGCACACTAGAAATTGAGAGTTGTAAGTTATTGGAGGGAGAGGGTTGGCCAAATAACAAGGGTGGATCGAAAGGCAACCACAGGTTAGGCAAAGCAGGCGCAAGGCGCAATATTTGCTCAAATACTGTGCTACCAGTGAGCTTACACTGAACGTATCTTTCTGTAATGCATTAGCCAAAATGTGCTTATTTCACAATATTTGGTTGATCCAACTTTGTAAGTTGTCTTTCAAAATCTCTTTTGCAGTTAGGGGGAGAGTAATTCTAGATGATCAGAGAACAGCACAGAGCAGTGCCCATCTTCGGTACCTGCCTCACCTCAGCGCGTTCATTGCTAACACCAAGATTAACACCTGCACTACGTGGTGTTGGGAGGACAGATCAACTACTCTTACCAAAACGTAGGCTATAAAAGGGGAAACAATTTAATCCTTCAGCGTGGAGGTTAAGGAGAGCTTTGCCATTGTCTTCCATGAGCATAGGATCAAGGCATGCAAATTTTTGTCTAAAACAAAGGGTTAAAAATCACTTTGAACTGGGAATTTTAATTTATTTTGAACTGCAGCCTCTGAAATAAAGCTACAGAGTTTTTTGTCAGTTGAATTTACATACATGTTGTATGTCTCATCCTAACCGTGACTGTTGTCAGGTACTGAGTAAAGCAAACACTTAGTCTAGAGCACTGATGGGGCAAGCTGGGCTCTGAGCCCATGTTTATACCTGTTTATAATTTCTAGTTGATAGCGTCAGTAAGGTGTCTTATTTAAAGCACTGAAATGGGCACATACCTTCAAAATTACCCTCCGTAATCAAGTACTCTGTTTGTTTGTAAGAGCATAATCAGTGCTGGCCTTAATATAATCAGTAGAGCTGCAGCTTTTGATTTGTATTTTAAATTGCTTAGCAAGAAACTTGAAATGTTTCCCCAGGAGTTATTTCCTTTTGCTGCTTTTCCCAGAATGTCATTTTAAAGTGATTTTAAAAATTCTCTGCCAGGTTGAGAACGACAAACCTTTTATTCTACCAGCAAAAGATTTTAATCAAGTAAACATTTCCAGTATGTTTAATGAAAATTATTTTTTACCAGAGAGAGTGTGTTGTCTGAACAGAACCTGCTCGTTTATTTATTTAGAAATTCAAAAATGACATCTTTTATTTTTAACACCCTACTGTTCTGGCACTGCAGGCCGGCATACCAGAAAGAGAAGCAGGGAAACAGTGTTGTCAAGGTTCCCATGAAGCACATCAGTAGCTGCAGTCAGGACTCACCACAGCTGTATCTTCTCTGTTCCAACGTGTGCAGGGGAGTCTCTGGAAGAACGTACTGGCTGTGCACCACAGTCAACCCCACACAACAGACACAGCACCACAGCAAGCTGGGCCAGGTTGACGTGCCTGTAGTGAATAAGGCAAACATGCACGAACCTTCGCTGTGCGTGTTTTCGGTTAGCCCTGTCTGTATCTACATTGCTCTACTGAGGCACCACAAGCCCACGCACCTGTGTATGAACACAAATACAGCCATTTTCTTCTCTTTCCTGGGAAACAGAGGCAGTAGGTACATTTTAATTTCCCTTTCCAGAGCTGCCCATCACCCTACTCTTCTGCCCAGTTACTTTCTGCTGCAGCAAAACTCTGTGTGAACTTCATAATCCATCCCCACAGAGCCACTCACTAAGCTGCGTGGTTGTCATGCTTGTCCTTGGGCTTGGCAGTTCACTGCCTTTTTTGGCACAGAAGAAAATTTGTTGATGTTGCTTGCTGCTGCTTGGCTCATTTTCTGGCTTGAACTTAAAAGAGCGTGCAATGAATGCATTTGGAGGATAAGTCATTTCTTGGTTTTCAAAATAAAGTGGATACATACAGTACCATAGCAATCAAAACTGGCAACTTTGTACTGAAGTCTCTTTCATATTGACTTCATACCTGAATTTGTTTGCTGGGGGATAGTTGATTTGAAGTCTGCAGTCCATTCATGAGTAAAGCTGATGAAGTACCTGAGCATTTATCAGCTAACAGCCCAAATAACTGGAAATAGCTGGCTCATACCTCTCTATTCACAAGCTTTCACACAAATGAAGCTTTGTAGGAATGAATGCTCAGTGAGAATGATCTTGATACTATCACTGAGACTTCATCAAAAATCAAGACTAGCATCAGATCAAATAAGCAATTAAAATGCTAACACAATCAGGGATGAGAGAATGCCATGTCACTCATGTGGCCAGTCACACGTCTCGGAAAGAAAATTGCTTTTCAGACTTTTTGATCACTCGCTATAAATAATTCATGTCTCCAAAGATATATATGTTGATGTTAATACTTGTTGAGCTGTTGAGCAGATTTAAAGAAATCAACACGATCTTTATTCACAATTTGCCAGCAGGACAAAATTGGTAGAGTGCATTACTTCTAATGAGTATTTAGATCAATTCTACTAACAACAGAATGATTTCCCAAAAACAGAGACAGGCTTAACTACTACTGAAAGCCTACACATATTGATTGTGCCAGGAACACTGGAATCTGACAATTTACCACCAAAAATATGTCTTCTAATGCACACCAGCTTTTCTCCTATGCATCTCTAAAACTTCTGAGATGGGCTCTGTGTTACCATTGCCACTGACTTTCTTCTGCTGCGTACAGCCTTCTTGGTATCAGCAAGAATTTAATAACAGTAATATTGGCCATTTTTCAATCCTGACTTTATATCTTAACAGCATTTTTATCCCAAGTGCTGTCAGTAATCATGCAAGCTTGAATCAAGCAAAAAGAAATCAATGAAACCAAATACATAGACAGCAAAAAGATCTGCATAGATGTGTGAATCTATGCAATACTGATAGCCCTAAATCTAGTCTGCAATCTGATATAGAAGAAATAAGTCTGGTCTTCATCTGGTGAAAACTGGTGTGGCTCCATTTCTACCAGTTAAAGCACTGCAACTGCACTAAATGAGAATCTTCTCCTTTTAACTAGTTTGTCTCAAGTGCTTGTTCCAAGGACTATGCAATAGCAACAGCAAGAAAAAAGCCTGGCAGGTAAATAAATGCTGAGAAACTAGACCATGGCCAAGGTGGGTAGATGTTCCTCACACCATTGTTAAGTGCCCCTAAAAAATCTGAAGCTTTATGAGCAGACCAGGATTGCTACCTGTTCTTCTAGTCCCGTGCACAAGGAAAGTGGGGCTGCTGTGATGCCCTGGATCTCCTGCTATGAGCTGCAGGATATCCTTCATCCCAACAGTGTGGCAGGAAGGTGGCATCTGAGCCAGTCCTCTCCCTGTCCCACAGTGCTTTTGCCATCAAAACCAAGCAATCTGGGGACACATTTGGCCCTCCGAAAGCTCAGTGCTTCCCAGTGCATTCACAGCAGCTCTATTCAATTTGATTCGATTTGATTTGGTTAAATTCTATTTATGAACAGAAAGGCAGAGAGTCATTACATCTCATAGGGGTTTTGTGGGGATTAGCCATAGACAATCTCTTAAAAATCTATCGTGGTAAGAATCAGCCTTAGTAACACTCACTGGTGAGTAATGCAAGGCACTGCCAATAGCAGCAAAACAACTGTGCTGCACAGGAATGGGAAAAGAGCACAGAGAGCCAGAACACTGCCCTGTTACCTAACATCTCCAGCAGATCAGTCAGCGCTGTGATAATGCATGCTTGTTTTGAGCCAGCAGAATATTTTCACTTATAATAATAATAATAAATTCTAGCTTTCCTGAAGCCGTCTTAGAGGATGATAGAAGCTATTTCTAAACAGCTGGCAACAAGAGAGATGTATACATTTAGGAGGAGGAGAGCATCTTGGCCACATATTCCTTCATACATTTTCACTGCTTTCCACTTCACCTTACTCCACATTCTGTGGAGGCAGATGAGAGACCATGCAAGAGGCTTTAAGCCTATTTCAGTGTCTACTAGTGTGATGGCCGCTGGAAACTTGTCTGCGTAAAAGCAAGGGATTTTGTAACAGGAACTGCTTTGTCAGCAGAGCTGGGATATGTAACAACCCAATTCTCATGGATTAGCAGACCCTGCGACAGAGGAGACTTAATACTTGGCTGGAGGTTACCCAGCCTGTTTGGTACTCTCACAAGAGCTCTGATGGATGTCAGCTTGGCAGTTTAGGATGTTAAATCCCCCACTGTCAGTTCTGATGTACCAGCAGCCTCTGGAGAGGGCTACAACTGAGCACAGCGAGCCGCTGTGGCTGCATTGCCCAGAGCTGGCCTGGCAGAGGCCTCTGGCTGCAGGCAGCCACCACGCTCCTGCACCCTTCCTTACAAACACGAGAGCTGCCCTCGCTGCACTGCCCTGAGATAAGGTGGGATGCTGACGTTACTCAAAAACTTGTCCCTTTGAAGTTGCCAGCATCACAGTCACGGCACAACCTTGTGGGCTAAGCCTGCCTCTGGCTTTCACTCAGCAGAAAAAAAGACATGCAGGCAGCACCACTCTAACAATAATTCACATCCCCACATGGGTCCCTCTCCCCCAGACTCAAGTAAAATAAATGTGTTTCACCGTCACAGGAGAAGGAGGGCCAGACTGTGCTGCTGTTTGGCAAAGTTACTTACTGGCAAGCTGCCATCAGTTTGACAAGAGGTCTGGGCAGATTAGCAGAACTGTTCCTTTGGCCTTAAAAAATCTGCGTCTCTATGACAACTGTGATGCTGCAGCATGAGTCGGGAATCGACATCGCAACGCTGAACTGCGCGTTAGCCTTGTCGGCAGCACTCTCCTAGTAACCACATCGCTTGTGTGGGAGAAGTGAGAAGCCCATAGATGCCTGAAAACACCGAACTGGGGGAAAGAGGAAGATGTATTTAGTCAGCTACAGTATAGAAAGTGGCAGTTCCACCTTGATTCTGTCGTTTTTATGGCTGTCTCTGCTTCATATAGAAACAGACACAACACTAAATATACATAAATGCGTAAATGGAAGAGCCGCAAGCTCACGGTGATATTGCAGTCAAGCAATAAAATATTCCACTTGAACCTCTGGATGGTTTGTTGCCAGAAGAAACAACAACTGTGTTCATACCTAAATATTCATTATCACCTCTCTTGGCACAGAGTGGTCTGACAGGATGAGGTTTGAACAGATTTATCACAGCTCCCTGCTTGAGACAAGACTGCATTGATCCAGAACATGACTGCATTTGAACTACCAGGGATGTAAGAATATATATCTCAAAAAAAAAAAAAAAAAAAGGGGGGGGCTATATTATTAGAGATGAAAAACCTGTCTTCCATCCAAGCCTTCCCAGATAGCTTTTCCTTTACATGCCTGCCGGTACCAAAGGTACAAAGCGGGACGGAAACTCAGCCTTTTCCAAGAGATTTGATCTTTCTGACTTTTCTAATGAGGGCAGCTCCCACCCCTCACAGTATCTTAGGTTCTGCCACATCCATAAATGAAGAGTTTCTCTCCTTCACCCTCTGGTCAGTCTGCCCTGCTCTCTCATGAGGTGTGTCAGCCCCAGTCCCATGTCCCAGCATGTGTCACTTCCCACAGGCACTGCCAGCCCTGGGGAAAAAAAGGGTTGTTTTCTCCTCTTTAGCTTTTCTCTGTTTGTTATAGTGTAGAGCTGAGAACAAGAGCCCTCTTCTGCTCTAAAATACATAGCCATCCTTAAATTATGTTTGAACTTGGTGTGTTAAGGAAAACTCAGATCAATCTAGCAGTTAATCTCTTTTGAGATTAACTATCTCAAAAATAGGGGCTCATTTGGAGAAGGGGCTGATTTCTCAGCAAACAGCTGTGCTTGTTCATGGATCAGTATTTCTGCAGTCAGAGCAGTAGCAAAAAAAAAAAAATGATCTCCACACTCAGTCTTATCACGCCATTTGCAGAGCTGCCATATTGTGCTTTGAGGTAATACAATCATCCTAGGATGTTACACCCCTAAGTACAGTTTATGTATTGACTTGCATTCCGCAAAGGTGCGAATTGCTGCACAAAGCCAAACCCAGAATAAATTGTAAGATTTCTGGTTCTCCTGGATTTACTTCAATTAGTGAGAATAAATTCTTGCCCCAAATGCATCCAAGTTCACAGTTTTAATAAATACTGAGAAATCCTCTGTTCAGTGCCAATGAACCCCATGTCTTCATCTGTACCTACGGCTCCTTGACACTGCAGCGATACAGATAAACAAAACACAGTGCCTCAAGTGTCTATGCAGAAGCACTGCTTACCCGACCTGGCACAGCATGAGCATGAAGTAGTTTATTACTGAGTGGGCCGTATTTTCAGGCAGCAGTCCTCCAGTCATCAGGAAGGACCCCAATCTGCAGAATGGAAAGCAGAACTGAATACATCAGACAGAATTCTTAAAGCTTCCTCTGTTAGCATTCTGCTACCACTTCTAACAGCTTTATCTGGTGTAGATTCGTCTTCTGCATAAACGTAAAGTAACGAACGTCGCGTGCAAAAGCAGGCTGCACAAAGAAGCTTTACGTTGAGCATTTCAATTGCGTTTGAAGAGTTCCTTCATACTAATACTATTTTTCACTGAATTCATCTTTTCTGGCGGTCATCAGCCTTTGAAACAGCAGCACTAACCTTTCCCAGCCACCAAGTCCAATCTCCCTGGCCACACAAGGACCATCTCTGTAGGCAGGTTCCTTTCCCTCAGTCTTACCAATATCTGTTAACACTGAAGTGCAAGGCTGGTTTGTACAATGGACGGCTGCCCATTAGCCTGCAGCTAGAAATGGAGTTAGGCGATGATTCATTTTGTATGAGACACTGGATGGCAGGGTCAGGTCTGCATAGCCACAGTGCTGACGGCCAGGAAAATGGAAAGGCTGTACAATTACTCTAAATATAGATATGGGCTAATGAAGCAACACCTACATGTTGCTGAATCGTTACCCAGTGTATCTATTCCCACTGGCAAGATGCAGTTTTGGCTAATACCACCAATGACTGACCTTTAACTCGGAATATATGGCTAATCTCCTTAGCAATCTCTCTCCATTCTCATTCATTTATATCCTGCAAGTGCCTACAAACACTAAATTGTCTATGGAGAGCTCTTCCTGAGAAAACACGTGGCCATTTAACATATTACCATTTCTAATCCAAGCCACACAGAGCATGACAGCCTTACTTAAATTCACGTTTGGGGTCAAAGCAACAGAACCCTTAATTCAAATATTTCACACGCTCACTTGGGCTCCAATTTGTATCAGCAAGATTAGGCACACAGATCATCATTCAGAATCCTTTGATTACAAGACCTTGGACCTTCCCTCTCTATGGAGTGCCTGCCCCTCTGGCATCACCCCACATTAGCCCACTAATGAGCATGTGCCACACGTCTGCCTCCAGACACAACTGCAGATGCTAAGCAGATTTCTACATCACCATCTAAAAGAGTCTTTTTACGTCACCACATAAAAGTCCTTTACTTGTAAGTAGAGGAAAAATACTGTATATTTTGTGTATATTTTTGTAGCAGTAACAGAATTTTACTATTTTGTGCTGCAGTTTTGCTATTTTTCTCCCAGTGGTTGCTAGTACAAATTCAATCTCTGCAACACAGGCAGCCCCAAAAATGCTTGTAACTTGCACTCCTTAGCCCTGCTGTGAACTGCAGTATGTGTCAAGGTGTTCGAAATGATGCTGGATTATCTCCGTACTTTAAATTTCCCCAGAAGACAATGTCATACATGCTTCAGTAGCAATGGGAGTCATTTCTGTAGAACCAACACCAGAATTCAGTGTGAAACTTCTTTTTTTGGCTTCTTTTTTTTTTTTTCCTACTACAGCTATTAGTCTGTTTACCAAGAACAGATATGGACAGATGTTTCCTAAAGTTTTAGTTCTTTACAGGATTTTCTTACTCCATACTTGACAATATGGAGTTAGTATTTACCTATGGTTACAGAGGTACAGTAGATGAGTGAAAAAGTTTTAAAACAACAGATAAATCAATCTACCCTTCATTCTATGGTCTTGTAACATCACAAAGAACTACAGGGTGGTTTTCAGGCAAGGTTTTATCCCCAGTGAAGTATATCAGTTCAATAATGTGCAACTGTTTTCCCAAGATAAGCAAGCATAAAAAGTGCAATGCATGCACAATGCATGCACATTATAAAAAATATTTTCTTTTAAAAAGTATTTCATTTTAAAAAGTCAAAATAGTTGGAATTTTTATTTGAAACTAATCTTATTTAGAAAAGTTCTTTTTTCAATCATTCTTAATTTTGGCAGAATGGAAGTTTTAGTGTAGTTCAATGTTACTTTAAATTTTTCTATAGTAGTTCCTGACAGAACACTGAGTGAGACCACCAGAAAAACTTCATTCTCAGTTTATATAAAAGCCCAAATGCACTGGGCTAGTACTTGCCTCAGTATTTACCGCTCTGAAAAAATAAATAAATAAATAAATAAGCAATTGAATTAGGTAGTTACGATTTTAAAAGGGTTTTTATTATCACATCCAGGGTACAAAAATATTGCACAGCAATGTAAGGTGTACTTGCATGAGCCATGCTGGATAAGCGAAAACATGTAGTGTCTCGGTTTGCACATAGCCAGAGACTCCACTGCCTTCAGCCAGAGCAGGTTTTGGCCTGACACAATGGAGCATGAAACAGATGGACCTGGACTTCAAACGGCTTCTTCACAGAGCACAACAGCTGTACCTGAATTTGGGAAAATCTGCCTGGCAACAAAATGGGGGCACTTAGAAGTAGATCTTAATTAGCCAAATGAACTAAGTGCTCAAGGGCAAGATGTGTTTACAATACGCGCACACAGAACTATGTACCGTGCAATATTGACTGAACTAAATTAATTGAATGCTAAGCAGCTGGACCTCTGTTGCTAATGTTTACATAATGTGCTTATAAATACTGTTGTTCTCTTTGTAACTTTATAAAGCAACTCCAGTCAGAAAAAAGCACCCAGGATTATGGTTCAGAAGGACATAGCCATGCACTGTGTAGTGGTTCCAGATTACCCAGGAGAGCAGCAAGGTGAGGGGTTAAAAGAGTGATTTGGTCAGACAAAACCTCTACACAAAATGGGCTGCACTGAGCCTTTTCCCTTTATTTTTTTCAAACCAGCCACTAGTCAATGCCTCTTGTTGCCTTCTTGCTCTCCATGTCTTTCCTAATAATTTCTGGATTTGTTTGTTTATAGCTGGTGAGAATGGAATTCTTACTAGTGAACACAAAAACAAATTTAAAATACCAGTACGCCCATTAAGAGGTGCTTTTGCACATGAAAGCCATACTAGATAAAGCATATTAATGTGCATTTCCAATTGTGCATTTCATTGCATTATATTTTAGACTCAGTAGGTCCTCTGACATGACTGGTGTAATGCAGGAGACAAATAAACTGGTAAGGCATTTTTAGCACAAGTCTGTCTGTTTCTACGGCTCTTCCAGAAATCTTCAGGAGGCTCTGAAATGTTTCCATCTATTGGGACTGCAGTAATACTGAGGAGCCCTGCTGTGTTAGCCATTAAATAGTTATTCAAATATATATATATATATATTCCTCTCCCAAAGAATTTCCAGCCTTGTATCAAGTCTCAATGGCAAATGAGATTTAACAAGTTGAAGGGACAAAAAAAGAAAACAAGTAGCAATGAAGCCATGTTAAAGGCTTTTGCAAAGGAAAGTAAGGTTATAATTCACTCACTAAACTAGATTAGGATGCTGCAAAATGACTTTATGCAGCAATAACATTTATTTTCTGCTTCTAATGGATAGGAAGTGATATCTCCAACTGGGATGGAACAGATTCCCCCATATGTTAAATTTATTTTTATTTGAGAATCCTTCTTAAATAACTGACAATTTGTAGTATCGCAGCAATCTAACCAAGTATTCATTTGGGCCAGTATTGCTTAGGCTAAATTCTGACTCATATCCCCTGTTACAATCTGCCATCTGCCTGTAGAAAGAAAAGGCTGCCTGCCTTCAGGTCAGCCTGTATTCCTCAGTGAAAACAAACAAACAAACAAAACAAAACAAAATAAAATAGAATAAAAGGTCATTTATAGATAAAAACACCTACTCTAACACAGCGTTGGGAAGCCATTTCAAGTAATTCTACCACATTAATGTTAACTAGTGACATTGCTTTCCAAAAGAGATCTTCAGACCTATGGTGCCCCAGTCCCTAACATTGAGTTTAGGTTGAAACCATCCATTTACCTAAATACAGTCATAGGAATAGTAACTATATGAAGCAAGAAAAATGATACTGTAAAAATGCATTCAGCAACCATGACCAAGTTGTTAGGAAAGGGATGATTCGGTACTGATAGAATATTGGGTTCCAGCCTCCTGTCCTTGCACAGCGTTGGAGATTTGGGGCACACAGGCTGGAAATATTCTTTAGAAATTTCTGATTTAGTGTCAGATCCCTAAGAAAAATTCTGCTTGGTGTTTCAGAGCTGCCTACCCTGGAGAATCAGACAGAAAAAGGGGCTCTGTTTCTACAACTCTGGGGATTTGGTAGTACGAGTAGAACAATTACTTTATTTGTGAAGTTAATGTAATATAAATCTTTATTTATCCCAGCAGTATTTGAGAGGTAAGAGCTGCAGTGGAAAACAGAACAGCCTGGTGACATTAACATCTAATACACTGTTAACCTCTGCTGTATCACAGTGACAGCAACATTTCTAAAGCTTTATTTCTGTGAACAGCAAGATTTATACATAACCTACTTCTTGCCGTGCTCACATCCAGTTACTGTCCAGAACTGTGGTACTTCTGCCCAAGTGTTTTCACTTAAGCTCTCAGCTGCTGGTCTAGAAGCAAACAAAATGAAGTGTTGACGCATCAAGGATTGCACTACCATTCCTAGACATTATTTTCTAGGAAGCAGAAGTTTAATATATGGAGCTGAGCAACAGAACATATTTTAATGGCTTTGAACCTGGAAACAATCTATCAAGCAAACAAAGGCTTAAATTCTCACGGCAGCTTTGTTAATAACAAAATCCTGGTTATCGCTTCGTAATGAGGTGACCACGGCAGAAGCCCCGCNGGGACCCTGGGCCGGCCCGGCCCGTGGGGCGCACGGCGGCGGGTGAGGTCGAGCCGCGCCGTTCGGCAGTTCGGTGGCATTCGTTTCGTGGTCTGGCAGATTTGGGAAATTATTTTATACCTGCGGTGTGTTACAGCCTTCAGGCCCTGCGTCTGTGGGCCACTGTAAGCCAGGAAGGCAGAAATGCACACCCGTAGAGAAATGTGGGGAGCACGTAATGAAAGGCACCGAAGATCGCAGGGCGTCAGGGAACGGACAGCCAGGAAGGAGTGTGCACGTTGTTCGTACTGAGCGGTTGTTGCAAGGACTGACAAGGAAATTCTGATTGCACAGAGGCTGCTGGCCGTACAATCTGGCAGAAAGACATTTCTGCTGGATTCCTCCTCTAAACACAAACTTGAATGCTCCTGAATGAAAACCATGATAAACCCTTTATCATAATTTCCCCTGACTTTAACTGAAGTAAATTCAATGAACAAGTCAGCACATTAGAAGCAGTTGTAGCTCACACTAGCTCCATCTTTGCAGTGTTTAGAAGCTTGTAGAGGTCACAGGCATGGCCTGCCAGAAGGGTTGCTTTATCAGCAGCACAAATCTCCCACGCAAGGCTCCCTCTTTTGGCCCACTGAGTTTACAACTTTGTAGTTCTACTTTTCATCCAGCAGCAATCTAGCCATAGACATAGAAGCCTTGCCAAGGCAAATGAAAAGCACATTTGCCTGTGTTACAAAACTCTGGTAATCTGTTTTTGCAGAGGTCCAGCATCACCACACACAGTACCGGCAATAGGAACATAGGCCTGTTTTCATTTTTGGAATCTGCTGCCTGATATCTCTGGTGTTTATCAGGTTCTGTTTTGGTCTTAGCCAGTAAATCAACAGTAATTCACCTTTTGGGGAAAGGAATAGAACCAGGGTTTGCTGAGCACTGGAGGCTGGGTGCTCCTGGGTCCTCTCTGCCCCGGGTCCCAGTGTGCACTAACTGAAGAAGAGGCAAAACTGGGGAGAAGTTGGAGGGAAGGGTGTGGAAAGGGGCACAGCACAGGACAGAAAGATCAGGCTCACTGCTTTCCTCCACAGCATGAACCAGACCCACTGGGTGTCACATCTAAACCTCCACCTACCTCACTCTGCAGCAAGCCCCCTTTTGGGCAGTGCCTGCACCCTGCTTCTTCCTAGCACTGGCCCCTATAGACAAAGAAATAACCATGGCTGTTAGCTCACGTAGAGGATGTCTGTGTAGTTCTGAGCCGACAGATAGTCAATACGCTTTCAGTAGGAGATGACAGCTCACCATCTCCTCTATTGTGCAGCGTCTTTCTAAAAAAGAGGGAAATATTCAGGAGAGATCTTATACTACAGATTTGTAAGAACATGAAGTTAACAGTTCCCCGACATTTTAAACAGACTCAGCAGCCTTCACTTCCCGCTCCAGTCACCCGACATGGGGCTTGTGTTAGCCCCATGGTTTGTGTGCCATGTCACATGGTTTGTGTGCCAAGCCCACCACCAAACCACTGTCCTGATCTTTGCAATGAGAAGCTTCTGGGCTTCTGCCTGGCAACAAAAAGCAGCCAGGGTGAAAATCAAATAGCGTAAGCATGGGCAGCACAGAAGTTTAAGCTAACAGCAATGATCTGTGTTACATAGGTTAGCATGGTTTCAGCAACAGTTCAGACAGCTAGAAAGCCGTGATGGCACAGCTCACAAATAAGATTGAATTTTGCTCAAACTATCTTTGTGTTTTTGCCCCAAAAGATGCCTGTTCAATAACTGCAGAGTTTCTCAGCAGTCCATCCAGACCAGCAGCAAGTTTTGGGAGTTGCTCCGAACAACCCCAGGGAAGTTATAGAAGTTACAGGCCCAGTCTGCATGTGGTCAGCCTTCCAGAGACAAGGCTGTTACCAGGCACGGTTACAGGAAAAGACACCTTAAGTTTGAATTCCCTAGCTGTAAAATGCAGTCACCAGTCACTATCCACTCTCAGGAGCTTCCCCTGGGCACAGAGAAGGCAAAGTGGCTTTTTCTGTGGAGCAGGAATTTCACACAATATGAGGCTGAATGCCTGATCACAAGCAGCTCCTTCCACTTTAACTGGAACTATTTAAGCTAAGTAATAAACCAGAAAGGAAAAATCAATAGTCAAACTGTGCCTCTGTTTCAGATGGGTACACCACTGATGATATTGAATTTTACTGGAATGGAGGAGAGTCTGCAGTAACTGGAGTCAGTAACATCGAGCTCCCGCAATTTTCTATCGTTGATTACAAGATGGTATCAAAGAGGGTGGAGTTTACAACAGGTAAGAACCAGCTGGTTAAAAAAGCTCCCCCAAGCCCAGAAATATCAGTGTCTAACTCTTCTTAGGCACCAGTCAATTTGTGGCTTCTTTCTTTCAGGAGCGTATCCTCGCTTATCACTCAGCTTCCGCCTTAAGAGAAATATTGGCTACTTCATCCTGCAAACATATATGCCTTCCACACTGATCACAATTCTGTCGTGGGTATCTTTTTGGATCAATTATGATGCCTCTGCAGCCAGAGTTGCTCTAGGTAACCTGTTTTCAAACCTGCGATACATAGACACTTCTTGCCTTTGAACACAGGAGCACCAATTCCATGCAACTGATTTCAGAAGCACTAACATGGGCCAAATGCATTTTGCTTCCAAACTGAAGCATAAGTTTTTAACTCAGGTATCCAAGGGTATCTACACCATGCTGTATCAATATTTCATTGATGTTAAAAAGAGTAACATTCAGCTGGATGTGTGGCTGGAATGAATGCACAAGAGCCTGCTGACACCAATGGAAACTAACCTACGCCAAATAAGTTTTACCTACATGGCTGCTTAATCTCCACACTATGTTATTTCCTACAATTTACCGTAAGAAACAAATCGTCTGCCACCGCCTGCACTTTAAGGCAGCTACCCTTTTCAAATTGTAATGCCAGGCAGCCATTTTGTCTCACCTCTATTTTGACCCACCGCTCTGTAAATTCAACTCATTTCACCTGTGCCTAGAACTATTTTATAGATGCATTAACAAAATGTGATTAGAGCGGGCTAAAAAATAATTTCATCCAGCTAAACACAACAGCAAAAAGACATGCAGTGATGGATAACATGATGAGATATAAATGCTTTAATTCAGAGCATCCCTTTAACAGGAAAAGTTTTTTTTTTTTGACACAAGCATATCACCTTCTTTTCACCAAAACCATCATTTTGCATTAAGCTACCCTTTCTCCTTTCAATCCTATGTTTTCAGTCAAAAATTGGACACTTATTCCAGTTCCCCAGGACAATACAGGATAGTCTGTGGGCCAAGGAGAGCTACTGCTGTACATAAAGTGAGAACTGTTTCCTCACACAGTGGCTGACTCTTTGCTATCCAAGCGCCACAATATGAATACACCATGTCTTCATCACTGACACCTGAATTACTTGTTTATGGTACATAGGTTAAGCGAGGTACCAGCAAGTTCCTACCAATGACATCTTCCTTTCCTTTTCTGGGAAATGCATTCCCTTAGCTGATCACATAATGAAGCCACCAGCACCACAAATGCATGGTACCTGGGCAATGCTGTCACGCTCATACCTTCTTCACTGTCATTTCAGTCAATGTCCACTTCTTCCTTTTGCAGGAATCACAACCGTGCTGACCATGACCACCATCAGCACCCACCTCAGGGAGACCTTGCCAAAGATTCCCTATGTCAAGGCAATAGATATTTACCTGATGGGATGCTTTGTGTTTGTGTTTCTGGCCTTGCTGGAATATGCCTTTGTAAACTATATATTCTTTGGGAAAGGACCTCAACGTCAAAAAAAGGCAGCAGGCAGGGCAGGACGTGCAGCAGGCGAGAAGAGCAGACTGGAAACAAATAGATTCCAGGTAAAATGTTTAAGCTGACTTCCCAAGCATTATTTCTGCTGTAACAATGTTGATGAATATGATGACAGAGAGAAATGCAGATTGAACACCTATGCAAAAGCATTCAATATTGTCTAGAACAAAAATATATTTTAAGGAGATTATAGCCACATATGGTTTGTTCAGCCTTCAATTGAAAACAAAGTAAGAAACTATAGAAAATTCAAATGACTACTCAGGACATGGATTTCTTTGCAGTACAAATGAACTAAAAGCGGTCCAAGGAAGTCAAACATATACTATTTCAACTGTAAAGGTGGGCTTTGTTTTAGAAAGTGGTACAAAATAAATGTTTGTTATACAGTTCCCTTTCATACACTGAAGCCTCACCAAAAATAGAAAGCAAAAACAGGTGCTGTTGCTTCAGTGAGTCTTGAATGAAGCCCATACCACTGAATTCTCAGGAAAGCAAGGAGCATCCTGCCAGAATATAACAGTGTTCACAGATGTTAGGATTTTTCCCTCAGGCTAAATTCAAGTAGACCACAGCTATTCTTTCTTATTAAAAATAATAATAATAATAATGAATTTACCAGTATGTCACTGAGCACTTGCAGACTCCTGTAAACCTATTCCAGTTCTTTACAGATTTCAGAAATAAACACTTCCCTGAAGTATATTTGACCCAGTCTGACTCAGTGGAATATGTATATCGTAGTGAGCCAAGAAGCTTCTTACTGCTCCCTGATTTTCTGACAATATATTCCATCCAAGTGTCTGGATGGATCTTATCCAGGCCACCTTACAACCTTCTGTGCTGTTGTAGTCTGAGGTGATAACTTTTGACCAAAACATTTGAGCTTTCTGTTGAGCTTGAAGAATGAGACTAACACAAAAAACTCTTGCCAGGTAAGCCAGTAGTTTGATGGATGGTTGCAATTTCACATACATGTCAGAACGTGCATTTCTGAAATTGTCATAATACTTTATTAGTGCTAGAGCTGTGTGTCCACCTGGGTGTCTAGTGTTCCTGCAGCCACACCACTGCAGCTAAGCATCATGCTCTCAGTGCCAGTTAACTCGTGAGCCCATTAAAAGTCCTTACCTGTATTTGCCTCCTGTCCCACTATGTAGGAGATTCTTTATTACTGCAGATGCACAAATTCAGCTCAGGCTTGCAGCAGTCTCCAAGGTACCACAAAGCACTGAGCACTATAGAGCTGAGGAGGTATGGATCATTGTCCCCATTATGGATGGTTGTGTGTACTGTCTGTCTGCTTCTGTGGAAAATAAGGAAGGGAAAAAACAAGATCCACAAACTGGAACCAGCCTCCTACACAGGTCCTGGGCTAACCCAGCCTAGGTGAAATAAAGCGCGAGGGTTCACGGTGAAGAGGCAAACCTTGGCTACGTGGGCCCCAGTTCACCCACCTGAGTCAGGATAAGAGTCACAGTGCAGGTAAGCTCTTTTCCTACACATTTGGCTAGCTTGTTTGAAAAATGAAAAGCCCTATCTCATAAATGAGATCTTTTGTCTAAATGTTATGTTGGTAGGGATTACACCAAGAACAGTAATCAGAATGGGACAGAATAGATTTGCAAACACACTTGAGCTTTTCAGAGAACTCACATACACCAGCATTATTCTGGCAGCAAATGTAAAGCACACACATTTTGTACCGGGATTTGTCAATGTTCACACTTTAGGCTGCAGTTCCATTCTGATACTGAGAATGAGCAGACTGCTTTTTGTCTGCACAGCGCAGGTTTGTCAATGTATATACATATATACACATATGTAGAGGTACACATACACAGACATCTGAACAGATACACATGGATTTAGTTATCCCACTGGAGACACATCAGTGTGTGACCTTGTGGGCACTTGCTTTACTCAGCGTGGCAACGCTGATGCCCAGCAGCAGTACTTCTGTCTTTGGCAGGCAGAACGCATGTGATCGGAGCCAGGTAGATGCAGTAAGCTTGTGTGGTCCCAGTGAAGACAGCTCCCAGCTGCTCTCCATCAGCTTTTGGTGGTTTTTGTTGATGGTCTGTACCTGAGCAGGGGGAAGCTTTTTGGAACTGAAAAGAAGCACAACTGTAAGTATGTACAGCTATAGGATATTTATTCCCTTTGCTCTTGACCCATGTCATACATACACGCAGGTACCTATAACTGATAGAAATATGTAACTGTGTCTCCTCTCTTTGTTCCAGGTGAAAATACTGTTTATTTCCACCCAACATGCAGCCCTTCCAACTGAAAGAGTTGACTTCCCTCACCAGACAACAAAAACATTAGATATGTGAGGAAAGCTCAGAAAACTGACAACGATATTAACACAGAGAAGACCAGCCAGAAACTGATACCATCCTCCTGTTTCATATGTAGAATTTCTTTGCTCTACAGACTGAAGAAGGTGAAAATAAGGCCACTCCAGTTTCATAACACATCCATTTTAATTTTTAATATGCAGAAAAAATTGTATTAAACAAGCTTTCTGTTTCTTTGAATAAAATGTAAAAACTGCTTATATTTCCCCTTGTGTATTTGTCAAAGCAAGATGTCACTGAGGAAACCATCCATGAAGAAAATATGTAGGTGCTCCACATGTACAACAACTTTAGTTTCCCTAGACAGATTTATCGTGAATCGTCATTCACAGAAGATGTCTCTTAAGCATGAAAAGAGTTAGGATGCAATCGTAATGCAAAAGGAAATGGGGATGAGCCATCAAGGAGCTCATAAACCACAACACCAGGCAGGTGACAAGTGGTCTCTTGTTCCCTAGTTCTGCACATCATACCTGCCTTCCAAACCTTCTGTGAACCTCAAAACATCTGGGATGAAAAGCCAAGAGACCGGCCACAGGGTCCAAGGAATATGTGATTTTCCAGTACATTGGTACTGGAAGGAGAGAAGGGAGGGAGCACACCACCGCACAGTGAGCCCAACCTTCAAGTAAATCCACACCTGCAGTGTATCTCTGTTGAGCATTGAACACCGTTATGTTTCTGTACCGCGGAGTATGAGCATACTCAGCCTAAAGTCTGGGCTAAATCAGCACAGGTTAAGCATCACAGATATTTCACACTTATGCACACTTTCAAAAGGCAAAAAGTAGGTGATTTTTGATGCCCCTGAGATGTGTCATCTCTGAGACACAGAGTGGAATGAGCTAAAATCTGCTGGCTGTTTCTGATGCTTAGGCTTCCTCTAGCACAGCAAGACACAGTCAACCTCGTATGAAGGGAGGAAAGATTTTAGGACAGGAAATCTACAGGCTTTACTTTACACTTCATTCCAACATTAACACAAACAAAGATAATACTAAGTCTCTTCGGGAGGTCTAGTAACAATCACTACTTGTTACAGATTCTTACAGGATTTTATACGATTCCTGTGCTTCGGTAACAACACCTCAGCTGCACAAGGTGTAAGAATATTTTGGTGTGAACTTCAAAATATTCTGAAAGGTTTTTTAAGACATGGGAACTATTTGTCCAACTTTATTTATTATTTAACTCTTAGTCCAACTTCGTGTCACACAAGCAGAGCATTTGACCCAGGTATATCAGAAGGGTTTTTATTCTTCTCTCAGGTAATTTATTAGAAATCAGCGTAAGGCTCTTTGCTCTGAATTTCAAGGCCTGCAATTCAAAGTATGAATTGCTTCATGATGTATACAAATCGCCCTGCCTAAAATGATTTGAACAAAACTCATTTTAAAAATTAACAGGATAATTCATAACATTTAACTTAGGAACTCGTACGTTGCTTGGTTTGTAATAAACTGTCAGGGCATATTAGTTTGAGAAACCTCCCTATGAATCAATTCAGATGGTAAGCACTTACGAGTTGTCTTCACAAAAGGGAAGCCATAATAACTGCTTAATGATGCTTGCACTACTGTTACCACTGTTACAACACTACAGTAAATTAGCTTACACATTAGAGTATGCAATCAAAGACAGTTCATGGAGCTGTTCAGTAAAACTGAGAAGAAAAGGTTGACTCATCAAAACTTCTGAGAATTAAAGAAAATCTCATTTTACATGGAAATCTGAGACCTTTGCTTTTTCCACAGAATGGTCTGTGACCAGCTGGCCTCCCTAATGCAGCATGTGCAAGATGGTGGGAAGTGTGACATTCCCACTGAATGCTCATTCGCTGTGTTGTAAAGAATCAGTTGCTACATGTGACAAAGTGAATTTTATATCTGTGGTGACTCCATTCCTCCTTTTAGAAGGCTTTTTCCCTACTGTTCTCTAGGGAGGCTTTTTACAGACATCCCCCTCACTTCTTTGTTTTCAGTGAGCGTAGAGTCTTGGTATTGATTGTGGTGTATTTGGGGCAGGCACAAGGCTGCAGCTTACAAAAATCAATTTTAATAGTCAAGCCTCAAAGCAAAGTCTTAGAAGTTTCATGTATGAGGCCTGTTTTCTGATGTGTATTTCCCTCATATGAGCTACAGTGGAAGTTTAAATATCTGGGAGTTTGGAACATCTAGGAAATCTTTATGAGTAAGATTGAAGTCATCCTGGAAGCACCAAAAACCTCTTAGGTTTTATTACAAACATGTATCAACCTAAAGATGAGTGAAAAAGTAAACCCTTTGCAGTAATGCAACCATTCATGTTTGATCACATTAATGCATGAAAAAAGGCAATTATATTAAAACACATGTTTACATATACATAGTTTGTGCTAGACGTACATGCCAGTTGCTGTTTCCAGTTCTTTTCTCAGGTACATAAAACAGTGTCATAAATCACAGCACACATGAGCATATTTGAATAAACTACTTCTGGTACCAACATACAAAAATGCAACTGTATGTAAGGTTTCCTTGAGTAAAATGGACCAGCCTGTCTGCAGATAGGCAAATTAATGGTATGCTGTGGGGAGTAGGGATTTTCCATCTCTACAACAGAGCCATTCTCCAAAATTAATTCTCATCACAAGTTTTTTGCAGTAACTGATAAGACGCACATGTACCTACCTGTTCTTCATATGACTAATCCATCATTCCAAAACTGTGTTTGGAATTGACCCATAGCATTGAAACTGTGTATCTGTATAAAACTGATAGAGACCAGAACGTTTTATTTTCACCTATGAAAGCTTAGGGTGCCAAGTCACCACACGTTAAACTTCAGTGTTTCATAAAGACCACAGTCTAGGAGACAGACAAAAGTTATCTCATAGAGGAGGATGAGATATCTGAGTTAAAAGGTGCCAGACCAAGGAGCTGGGTCGAGATGGAAGGTACTTGGATGCTTAATAGCTGATTTCATCAGGAAAGAATATTCAGCACCTTTCCACTTCTGTTGACAAGATGCAGCTGTCCCTGCTGTCCCAGGAGGTACCATCCATCTGGGAGGCAGCTTGGGCTGGCTGAGGAACCTATCTAACTGACATTCCTTCCTTGGCACAGGTTGATCCCCACGGAAACATGCTGCTTAGCCCACTCGACATAAGGAACAACATGAGCAGCCCGGAGGTGTTCTTGAGCCGCCGTGATGCCCGAGCCCCCATGCACAGGTGTGACGGTGCCAGCCTGCAGCACAGGAGGGCCCCCTCCAGCAGGGACCCCTACGGCAGGATCGCCCTGGACAGGCACAGGCTGCATCAGAAAGGGCGCTTGCGGAGGAGGGCATCCCAGATCAGGGTCAAGATCCCGGACTTGACTGATGTCAACTCCATAGACAAGTGGTCCAGGATGGTCTTTCCCATCACATTTATTCTTTTCAATGTTGTTTATTGGCTGTATTATGTACACTAATTTATGCAGTAATGTTGCCATACACTGACGTATCTAGGCTTGTCTCTTTTCCTTCTCAATTTTGTTAACAATGAAGATCTGCAGGAGCCATAATGTGACATTTCAAGGTAAATACCTAGCCATTACATACTTCGAGATTTAAGCTTTCAAAGCAAGCAAGCAAACAAACAAACAAACGAAAAAAAACCTAGAGATTCACCACATTCAGATCAGAATAGTACAAAACTGCTCTTAAAGAGCATCTCCATCCAAAGAACTATTCCTTAATTTTTACAGAGTTTGTGCATCACTCCCAGCCTTCCTCCACCTGCTTTTACTATTTTTTACGTGGAATAAAATTTAGCCACATACTGGTAGCCCCTACCAGCATGCTTACAAATAAGACAGTAAAATGATCCAAAGTAGTCATCATGTCACAGTATATAAGCATTAAAAGTGTAAAGAAATCTAAATAACTTTTTAAAGACCATAACTGATACATCAAAGTAAATAGTTCCACTCGGAAGTGTTTTCAATGTGCTTATGAGAAGTATCACTCAAGGAGACGTAAGCTAATTCTTTTTTTTTGGGGAAGTGGGGATCTTCAAAGGAAAGAAAGGCAAGCAGAGACAGATTCCACTTAGTTTCCAACTATGGAATCAGATGTTTGGACCTAACTGGAATTTTGTTGTTTCCACAAAGTAGCAAAGTTGACATTGATACGAACAACTGTGCCATCTGTAATTTTATTTTAAAATCAGAAAATGTGTTCATTCCTGGAAGTAACTGCTAAGGGATGCTCCAGACCCAGAGTGGCCAACTTTCTTGGCTCCCAGGTTTCCTGTATCCAGTAATCGCAGCACATCATCCCAGGAGCTAGCAGAGGTCTGTGAACAGATCTCACAGGAGCTCTGCACCTCTGTAGGAGGTTCCTACACATTTCCTGGCTTTGATGAGGAACAGGAGATACAGCTGAGCCTTAAGGCACACTGGCAGTCTGAATACATGCCTCTCCCCACTCTTGGAGCTCAGATTAGGCCAACACTGCTGTGCATCACTGGACATAACCCCAGCCAAGGAGCTGCAAGCAAAACGCCAGCAAGCTGCATGTAGCTGAGGAGTAGTAGAGCAGCCATCTCCTGTCTGTAGCAAATCTATTTCCCTCCTCCATCATCAGCTTTCTCCTAACAGTGTTTATACTGTGGTGCCTAACATAGCATTTTATTGAAACTATCAGTTAAATTCTATTCGGTGTTCAAAGTGCTTCATACTTTGAGGATAGTCAAGATATACCAGTCAATAGGGTCTGCATAAGTACCAAGATTGTCATCAATCATTTATAGAAACACTGATGAGGACAATAGGCAGCAACAAGCACGTTTAGTTGTTGGTAGGGAATACAAATGTGTGATCTGGAGAGCTCCTTAGCCAGTTCCTCACTGACTGGCATAAGGTCAACTGACGACTTTATCGCCTTCTACAGAAACAGTCTAGAATGATAAATTTCCAAGAAAGGGAATAACTTTAATGCACTCATTATAAAAAAGGTGAAGCTGCAAAACAGGCATTGCTAATCCAGCGGGGTCCTTGAGTCTATCAGTCTTGTGGGCTGCAAAGTCCCAATCTCATCCCAAGCCCAATGGAGCACAAAGGTGGTTTCCTCGGCAGTTAGCAGTTAACTGCTGTGACAGCTTAGAGATCACTACATACCTCCCTGTTTACAACAGTAATTTCTCTGTGTGCTACAGGTACCGAAACACCTGCAAAGGCTCCTCTGATGGTCTGAAGTACCTTCGGCCTTATGTTGAATCTGTAACTACATTGCATACATATATCCATCTGCTGTTACAATAAAGGGGCCTAATCTCAAATGCAGTCTGCAACTCACTCTTAAAAAATAACACCCAACTGTTATACTCAAGATCATCTACACCAAAAGAGAAAAGGAAAAAAAGCTTTCAAATGTTAACTCACTCCTGTTAACCTCTCCAGCCTAGGAACACCATGCCAGTCCAACTGACTGGACATACTTAGGGGGAGAGGAGAAAGGACTGTGAATGCAGAAGTAGTAACTGAAGTATACCAGACCATACCATACCAGACTCAAAGCCAACTATATCCAGAAATAAATTCAAATAAAGCAACAAATTCTGCATATTGGTAGTGTAAGATGTAAAAAACAGCTGTCACTGACCCACGTTTTTACACTAACTGATTTCCCAAAGATATTCCCAGGCAGGACACAGGTCAGTATTTTAACCCAGGAGTTAAATCCTTAACATCACAATCCCCCTTTCCCGCTACAGCCATGTGGACATTTGGCTTATGGCAAGAGCAAACATCTAATGCTACACTGGAACAAGAATTTAAGTAACAAGGAAGGATATTTTGCCTTCTGTTATAAGATTGAAGACCTCTGCTTTAATGGTCTTTTTTTTTCTTGCAGACTCCTAGCATCTGGATAGACACAGTTTCTAGTATCATCCAGCTCATTCAATCACAGATGATAGCAGGGGGCTAAAAGCATTTACATGTACAGTGCCNGAGCAAAAAAAAAAAAAAAAAAAAAAGGAGTATGGAGGTGAGGAAGGGTCATTAACAAACACAGAGCTGTACAAATGCAATGCTTCTTCAAAGTGGCACATTCCAAAACAGCAGGGTCCAATTTAGCATACCAGGAGCCCCTCAACACACTGCACCAATAGGAACCCCAGCCCTGGCATGGGTTTTGTACAGCACGCGCCAAGCCCTGGCTGCACTGGGAGCTGGAAGTCACTGTCCTGAGAGATGAAACAGCTGGGGGCTCTCAGCATGAGGTTTGCAGCAGGGGCTAATGGCCACATCACACACACCAGGAAGAGGCCCTTACTGCAGGCTGGCAATGTCACACCCCACAGCCAGCATGTCCTGCCTCCCACTGAGCTCCTCTCAGCACTTGTAACCACTGACTCTGGTAGGAAAAACAGAATTTCGCATACAAGCTTGCAAGGTACATTTGATTTAAACTAAAACCAATTTGTAGCCTCAAAAGAAAATTAAATCAAAACTTAGGAAAAAGTAGCATGCTTTCTTTTTTTTTTTTTTTTTTTTGTTTTCAACTGCTTTTAGGAAAAAAAAAATAAAAAGCAGAACATTTCTTACTTGAGAGCAATAGCTTGTCAGTAAGGAAAAGGCAGCAGTTATTGGAGGCACAGAAAAGTGCAGCTGCGTATGGTGAGCCTGTGTACATTGCCATCTGCTGATAGAATTAGTACAAAAGAAACAGCCTCTTCCCATCAGTAGGGTGGAGCCATTTGAGTGACTTTACGCCATAAAGGTGAGTAACAGACACTTCAGTCCTAAGCTCCTTAGGAACAGACTGCAAGCTCAGTGTAGTTCAGGTACTATTGCTGATCAGATTTCGGCTCTGCTCCACCTTACAATTTGTGCAGCTGTTTCATGCAATTGGTGAGTTTTAAACTGATTCACTAAAGTGATTTAAAGAAACTTGTGTTGGAAGTCCTGTTTAGCTAGGTGTCCGAAGGATCTGATCTACTGTCCCTGCATGTGTGCACCTACCTGGGAGTCTGCCAATAATATTTGACTCCACTAGCACTTTCAGTCTAAAGGTAACAGAAGAGTAAGAACCTGTGAGGCATGACATTCTTACAGGTTTCATCAGAGCAGGGCAGAGGACAAAGCTGTTAATCCATCCCTCTTCTCTGGAG
This sequence comes from Alectura lathami, assembly GCA_013399715.1. Lineage (NCBI taxonomy): Eukaryota > Metazoa > Chordata > Aves > Galliformes > Megapodiidae > Alectura > Alectura lathami. Next base: position 38,280 of record VXAV01007807.1, on the reverse strand, counting down.
AAAAGGAAACCCCAGCCTTACTAGTTACCAGAGAATCCACATGGGACCACAATTCAGAACCCAGATCCACAGGAAAATGGGGTTCATCAGTTCTAACACTTAAAACTATTTTTTCACAGTCATAACAGTCTTCATTCAGAATTTACTTCTTTTCAGCATGAACCCACATAATTATGAATGAAGCTGTCATGAGCTAAACTGGTAATGCGTCTGCAGCATGTAGTTCTCCAAGAGCAGAGCTGGTCCGTCTGATGGTTCACATCTCTGAAGCGTCACCCGGTCTGTTTTGGCCCAGTTAACAACGTATCATCCTATGCTAGGCATATTCCCCCAAATAGTTCACCACCAAAGCCATCCCTGTAGCAGCCTACAGTTAGAGAAGGCTCCATACCTCCTGGTGCCTTTTATTAATTAGCTGACTAACCTAAAGGTTAAAAACCAGCCAGAGCCTCTCTGTCAGGACTCCCACTGGTGTATGGTCCCGCTTCCATACTTCAGAACAAGCTGTTACTGTTCCTTTCAAATAAAAGCATAATTACATCAACATATTTCTTACCAGAAAGGCTTGCTCCAGACCTCAGAAATTTTCTGCAGGATAATAGAGGTCTGGGTCATCTAAACCCACAGCATTTTCCCATACACAATCGCTTTGTTGCAAATGCATTTTCATTTTAGTAGTCACCTCCACACTGACAGCCAGCTGGTCTGATTCAATTTGCGTTTACTTCAGTGTGCCTGAAATGATCAATCACGGAAAACATGATTTTTCTGAAATCAAGGGAAGGCTTCTGTGAAATGGGGAGAAGTGCAGTGAATGCCAATGGAGGGCAACATTATTTTTAGAATTCACTTTATACTTTGTATCACAATATGCTGCATTTTCTGATTCAAGTTGCAGGTCTGCTTATGTAGTGTCAGTTTCTGTAAGTACATTTTACACGCCGAAATTAAAACTTCATCCAGTGTGTGCACTGTATCTTTTTTGTTAGGACTTTTAGTTCAAAGAGCCTACTGTACAAAGTTTCATAACTGTTTTGACTTGAAAAAAATTCATTGAAAAATGATTCTTCAGCCTTTTCTGTCCAGTGCTGCAGTAAAGGCCAGGACAAATGAAAGATGACACTGAAGATGAGATACCACAGCACACCCTTAGTGTAATTTTCCAATATAAAATTTAACTGAATATAAAAAAAGGAAATTATCATTTGTGGCCTTTTACTGTTGAGAAAACACAAAACTATTCTGAATAATTTACTGCATTTTTGAACACTTGGTACTCAGAAACTAAGTAACCAACTGATTGAGCAGGTGGGTTGGACAGGCTGACCTCCAGAGGTCCCTTCCAACCTCAACAACTCCTCGATTCTATATTGCTTTTGTCTGTAGGACTGATTTTTGACTAGTACCTAAAAAAGGTTCAGAGTTTAGTGACTAACACATCAAGAAACAATTTATTGCAACAATTCACAATCAACTGTTTATTTACTATTTACAAGTATAAATACATTAATGCTACAAATATGCTGACGCATTCTTCGTTATCATGGCCCCATAGATATGGGCAATGCATGATGCAATTAAGACTCCTTAGTTTTACTACGCACCTGCGCAGTCACCCCCAAAATTTAACCAAAGCAAATATGGCACATAAGTTTTACTTCCCTGTTTTATATACCTTTAGCAATAAAAGTAGATTGAATTCTGATATTTTGGGTCAAACAGATAAAAGTTATTTTTATAAAAGGGTTAGTAGTTTATTTGGTCACAAGTCATAATTGTGTTCGCAGTTCAGTATTTCAGAGCATCAACAGCTTTTGACTTTGCAGAAAATGTTTCTATTATTCTCCTCAAGTCAGTCGGGGAGCCGTTGCCAGCAGCCATTGTCAATGATCTGAATTCCATCATTTCAGCTGCAAGAGAACCTTCAAGAAAAGAAAATGAATGAGATCAAAGTCGAATATGACAAAAACTTAAGCAGACTAGGAAATACAGCTTTATGCTTTCTGTTACCATATACGTAATTGTATAAACACACGTGGAAAACACAGCATCCCTCACACAGCTATTACTTCCAGCAACTTTCTTTAGTGCTTACTGCACAGAAACCACTTCTGAGCTCTCCATAACCAAAAAAAGTAAAATGGTAATCCCCAGTTCCAGCGGGATTCCCTCCACGCAAAGCAGAACAGGGGGCACCACCTCTAGAGTCAATTCCTCCACGTTCTCACATTGAACTACAGAGAGGACACCATCCCATAGTTTCCAAGCAAACCTTCAAGCACACATATAGCATGTGGAGACTGCAGGAGTCAACTAAACTGGGCAAAAAAAGTCTGCCAAAGATGCTCGTAAATAGATACACACAGTCTGCCCTATGTCGAGCTTTCTGCAACTCTGCTGTCATTTCACCAGTGAATTATCCCCTCTGGGTTTTCAGCAATGTACTAAGAACAATTCCAGTTAAAAAACAGGAACTCAGGAAGATTACATTAGTCAAAGCTACCTTATTAGCGGCTTCCAGTGCATTTATTAGGTTCTGCAGCTCTTCCTTATTCATTTCTATAGAAATCGGTTTAGTTTCACCATTTTCTCTCACATCCAAATCAAGATTGACAAGTGGCATTTGCAGCGTGGAGATCTTATCACTGGACAGTGCAAGCTAGGAAGGTTGATAAAACAACAAAGCATAAGATGAAGCCATTAAGTTACTAGCCTTTACAGCATCAGACCTGTATTTTATGTCAAATGGGTTCTACCAGAACAAACATCCACATGACAAAACTAACTGCTCACAGTCATCTCTGCAGGCTTTTTTTTTTTTTTTTTTTTTAAATACTAACAATATAGTAATTCCACTCTTCATAGCAAAATGTTTGTGAAAATAATTTGTTAAAGTGACGGAGCTGTGACATTTTTGCACGCTAGATGGAAAGGAATTATATATTTGATCACAGCTCTTTAGAAGTTATTTATGTGGATTCTGAAATCGCTTTATTCAAATAGTTCTGCTAATATGGAGCCTAATATTAGGCCTCAAACTCATGACAGCATATGAAACCTTCATGCGTTCCCAAGTAGTGTTCTTTTAGGAAGAGAAAGACAGAGACACTGCAACATTAGTAAATAAATAAATACAATTTTACTTTCAGTTTATACAGATTTCTGGCAAGCCTTTGCCATGTTATCATGAACATGGTTTTCCGGTCCCTATAAAAATTGAGCTACGCCCCAGAATGAGCCAGCCTACTAAGGAGACTATACAAGGTTACCTCTACATTGTGGAACACATCTTTTTACATTCAAGCACCACTAAAGAAAAACTCTCACCTTTAATTGCCAGTCAAAATCCTTCAGCTGCACAGATGAGATTCCATTTACTCTTTCTACTAGTGCATTCCTGATTTCTTCCTTTCTGCCTTTCAGACATTTTGTGATGGCTTCTTGATAGTTTGCATTTAACTCACTCATCTGCTGAATAGCCTACAAAAAAGAAAAAAAAAAAAAAACACAAAATAAGAGTTATGACTGCTTAAATGACGAACCAAAGAAATAACATGGACCACCTGTAACAGCCTGGATACCTGCAGGTACTCAAGCTTCTGTCTAGACAGCTGCTACACTAGACGACTCCACAGCCTCATCTTTCCCATCCGCTCTCGATGGCTGCTCCCCATGTCTGACAGACAGACAGTATTTATTACAGCAATGCAAAAAGTTTTTGTTTGGCAGCAATTCACAGTTGACGCACATGACCCTTTACATTGAAAGGGACCAGAGAATGAAGCCTTCACAGATGCCACGCTAAAATCAAATTAAGAATCGCATACACAACCAACAGGTTTAACTCTGAAACTTTCTGGCCTTCACAGTGGGGATCAAACACATTTGCTCAGCTGAAACATTCTGACATACACTGTCCCATGGCTACACGAGTATCGTCCTGTGATCCAACTACCAGCAGGCAGTCAAAAGACCAGCAATGAGCAAAAGATGAGAAGCAAGATTCCTGATAATGGAACAAGTTTTTGCAAAAGTTGTACACCTTGGAATGCCCCTGGGAGTCCTTGTGTTGCATGGACCATTCACAGCCCTAGTATTTTCGGGATCGACATCCAACCACTATTTTACAACAAAAAATAATTGTTTTTAATTCCAGTGACCAGTAATGACAGGTTACATACTTTAAGCAAAATGAGTATAATTCTGTAGTACTTAAGATATCATTTTAAGTAACTAGAACAGTATTTTAACAAGTGTTATTTGGCACTATTTAACAAAAATGGTATCCATTGTTTTCTTTCAGTCTTACCATTTTATCTCTAAATACTGATCACTTCCTAGCTGTCTGAGGCTACTCAGACTTAGCCTGCCACTATTCAAATGCTACAGTATAACAGTTTTCTAGGACTAAAGGAACTACAAAGCTAATCACTCCAACATGATCTGCCAAAGTCAAATGCAATCCATGATGAGCCCTTACCTCTTCATCAGATATGTTTTTGCCAACTGCAGTTTTGAAATAAGTCATTGTTTCTTCCAAAACCTTCATCCACTCTGTCAAGCTCCAAACACTGCTATAGTCCTGGTATCGAGGATATGCACGACCACATATGCCATCAATTATTTTGTGAAGGAACTGGAACAACGCAATATGTGATTTAAAAACACATTTAACCTGCACCACATCATGCAATTCAGCTACCGCCCCTCCCTTCTCTGGGCACAGTCTCAGTGCTCCCTCCGAATGCAGCCAATACATCCTGATGTAAAGACATAAAGTAGAGATACTGCCTGTGTATCTCTACATAGGCATATCCCTATGCCCCCAAAGCTATTCACAAGCCACAGAAAGAACCATGCTACTCAGATTCACAAGGGTTTCACAGTTTTGTGCATGACTGCAACGTACTCCTGAGCAGAGGTGCCATTCAAAAGTCACCTCTAACTCACTGGAATTTCCAGGATGCAAAGCACAACACACAGCGCTCATCTTTCTGCCCGTGGATCTCCTCCAGCCTCCCGCATCACTGGCCTCCACCGTGGTAACACCTTTCCCTCGAGCCCCACGGCGCAGCCATGCCCGGAGGCCGCTGCGTCCCCCAGGGGAACCCCCAGCAGCCAGCACCCAAGAGCTCCGCACAAGCACTCCGCCTCCCTCAGCACCGCCCTCCTGCGCTCTCAGCCGGCTGAGCACTTGTGCAGAAAAGAGCTGGAGAGCATTTCCACTAGCGTGAACTAAGGGAGGACAGAGGAGCAAAGCAAGCGCAGGCAGCGCCAGCCAGAGCCACCCCGAGCGCGCTGTGAGCCCGCGTTTTCTCTTTCGCTTCGGGCGGGGCCGTGGATGTCCCAGAGGGAAGGCGACCGCCCCGAGCCCCGCTGAGGGCACCCCGCTGCACCGCCGGGGGCAGACG
>VXAV01007807.1:1459-18814 GCA_013399715.1 Alectura lathami | reverse complement strand
CGCTGCGCGGGGCTGAGGGAGGGCCGGGCCGCCGGGTTGCCCCGGGGGCAGGCGGAGCCCAGGTGCCCTGCAGGACCGGGGGCCGCCGTAAGCCCTCCGTGGAGCCCGTGCGGTGCCTTGGGAAGGTTTAACGGGAAGGAAGCGTCAAGGGAAGAGAAAGAGGTCGGTTTTCGGCCTTAAAAGTCGAAGTAGTCACGGTGCGACCTGGTTGACCTGTCAGTTTTCACCTCAGAATCGGACTTGGGTGTGATTTTTGTAGGGTGGGAGGAAGCCCTGTGCTTTGCAGTCTGGCTGCGGCTGAGATTTCGAAAGTATGAGGTCTGGTCCAGGAGAGGCCTGTGGACGCTGAACCCCCCCACCCCCCCCAAACCAGCCCTGACCGGAGCTTCCATCTGACACTGGGTGTTGTGACACCCGTAGTGGGCAGTGGAAAAGGGTATTTTGTGCTGTTACGTTTTTAAACGTCCCCTGTTAATGTTAAGATAGTTAAGACCTTGACTCCAGAAACAATAGCTTTTTTTTTGGTGGAACATTTTAATAGTTCATCATGGTGATTGAGGGAAAGGCTGTAAGCTTTTATGTAGTTTACAGGTTTATAGCAAGGCTTGTATAAGTCGCACTGAAATCCCTGAGGCTTCAGGAAAGTCCGAAGGAGTGCATACGTGCACACAGTAAGCTACAAGATAAGGCCATAATAATAAGTACTGGGCTTAGTGATGAAGAAAAGTTCACAGGGATGTGATAGAGAAATCAAAATTCCTGAAGGAAGTTGCTGTTCTGTCAGTTCTACAAAAGAAGAAGATGAAAAATGTACTTTTAATATTAAAATAACCATTATTTTCATACTGAAATAATGCTTATAGGGTATTCAACTCTCAACAATGACTGTAGGATTGGTAAACCTCTGATTTAAAAACACGTACCTTCAAAACGTCACTGTAAAGTAGCAGAAGTATCACTGTCCCTGTTTTGGTAAATGATGGATTGCAGCAGAGGAGTACTAAATTATTTTCCCAAGATCAGAGGATTTTGTTCACTTAATACCTTTGCATGCCCCAAAATCTGGTGCCAAGCCATTGTATTAGGCTGAATCGTTACAGTTAGTCTGTGGGCAGGTGTTATTTACAGTAGCAAAAGCTAGTGCAGACAGACCAGGATCACATTCTTTTGTTACTTGCCACTGCTGTGGCACTGCTGTGGATTTTGAAGTCAATATCCACAACTGATATATTTTTCTAATGAAAAATCATGCCTGAGTGCCCTATGTAAATACTCAAAGACGCTCTAATCTGACGTTCCCGTCCCACCTCCCAGTGTAAGATGGATCCTGTAAGCTGGGTCAGGAAATACATCTAAAGGTTTTGTTGCCTTTGGCTAAGCAAAAGCTCTTAGGGATCAGTGTGTTGAACCAGCTTCAGTGCAGGTTCAGTAAGTAACAGATGCATTACGAAGGAGGGGACAAAGCCAGGAGCAGAAGGTAGGAAAAGCAAGACCCACTCCTTCCGATGTTAGCTGTTTGATCAATGCTGTCAGTGCTACTGGCAGCATTGCATCTTCAGCGTCTTATTGTTCCATGACAAATAACTGATTGTATTCCTGTTGTTGTAGAAGAGTCAGTGTTATCAAAAATTCACTACAGTATTGGAAAATTATGTTGACTGCTTTCTTGAATCCTGTTCAGCAGTGTTGTGGCTGGCAACCACTTGCATACACCTAATTGTGGTTTCTGTGATGACTTTTAAACCCCATATCTTACTCATGTAAACCCAGAAACCATCAATATATTCTGATATCCTGTTTAAAATCACAGAAGTACCGGCCTAATTTCTTCTGTCACATTAATTAAACAAAAATACATTTACATGTGCAGGTGCAGAGATGATACACAATTATCGCCTTGGACAGCTAGCAGTTGAAATCAGTGTCATGTAATACTAAGTTAAGTCTGCAAGATCTGAGCCTAATTTTAGACCTAAGTATAATAAATAGTACTAGAAGGGAAGTAAAATATACACAAGTGGAGATGAGTAAGAAAGGCAAGGATGGAATCAGCAGTACTAAAATAAATAGAAGTGGTGCACAGGATTTAATTAGGGTAAAACAAGGAACCAGACATCTGCTTAGTTCGTGCCTGACCCTCAGAACTGCCTCCCTGAAGGGATCTGAAGTGAAAACCTTATGCCAAGGAACAAACACGATGCACAGCATAAGTTCTAAAACAGTGTCTGGACACTACGTCAGGAAGATGCTTTACTGATAGAAAATAGAAGCTGTGTCTAAGCACTGCAGTTGTTGTGGAGTGTACTGCACAAATACACTGAATTAACACAGCACTATTGACAAGTGAGGTACTGTCAGCTGTAGTATTACCATCCTTTTGAAATATGCAGATGTATCACATCTGTTGTAGCTGTTGTTTCAGCTTCTTTAAAAGCAGAAAGCTGAGTGTAAATTGTTCCTACTTAAGATACGCTTTTGGTGGGTATGACGGGGTATGCTTAAGGTAGGTTCCATCTGGTTGTCTAAAAACCGGAGAAGCTGCACTGGTGCAGGCCTTGCCGTGAACCATGTAAGCCTGCACAATGCTTGAAAGCCTTCACAGAAATCTTTACTGTTGGCTTTACTGCTGTTAATATCTAGAGTAGGTTATGCCCACACCTGTAGCATCCACATTTCTGTCTCACCGTATTGTCTGAAAAGTCTATTTGGAAAAAAAATGTCATTAAGATTAAAAAAAAAAAAAAATCTAGTGTTCACTGCAAATGAGCTGTGGAAGATTGTTTTAGATTTGAGAGCTCCTGTTTTTGTAACCGTATGTATAACTGCCTTCCCAGATCCTTTGGAGAACCCTAGAGGATTAAACCCGAGAGCTTGTCAGAATGCCTTGGGAGAGACTGGAACTCTTACAGAGCTGCTGATGTAGGTGTCTTAGAAAGCCAGGAAAATCAGACAAGTCACTAGTTGGAGACCACTTAGAATTTTGGGAACTCAAGTACAGTTTGGTGTGGTAACAGGCACTTTCAGTGTAAATTTGGATGAATAACTTCCTTCTTCTCTATGCAACAGAGTTTTGGCTCTCTAATGAAAACAGCATGGTTAAAGACCAGCAGCACTGCCAACAGGGATCTGTTTCCTTCAGAACCATTTACTGTAACTTAAGGAGCCCACGCTGAATACAAAAATCACATCCTTTTGCATCATACGAGTGCCAGCATAGCTTTTCTAACATGGCCCTCACCTTACGCTGACGTAAAATTAATGCTGTGAATTTCAGATGCATCAAGGCATCTGCAGTGGTTAAATGCTGTGTGACCGTAAGTTTAAGATACGCTTGTGAGAAAAGACAGAGTAAGACTTGACCTGGAAGGTCTTGTTTTGCAGTTTTGAGATATGGATGTGACACACAAGAACTGAGCATAAAGCAGAACTTTGATGAATGGAGAAGAAGATGTGAAAGGCTTGCACAAGCCATAGCTCTCTGGCAGCTGTTCAGTTTTATTTTGAAACTGGTTGCCTGTAGCTGAAATAAATTATTTCATCTCCGAGTTTTAAACCTAGAATCGGGCAATGTATGATTCAGTCGTGGTTGTAGGTGCAGGATCTAATTTGCACCCTAAGCAACTTTACCCAGAGGGGAGGGGATTATTCCTATTTCGTGTCCTGCTCCCAGCCTCCACGGCAGCACTGTACATGTGGTTTACTACCTCATGGTAGACCTCGTGTCAGGGCCCTGGCACTTCGTGGTTTTTGATGCATCCTGCTGCTTGGTTTTTAGTTGTGAAGAGCCGCTGATGGAAGAGATTTCCAAGGTTAGGCACTTCAAGGCTTGCAGGTTTTGAGCATTCCTCATGCTAAAACAGACTTTGTAGTTAGGATTGTATGGCAAAATACTCCCACAGTGTTTCACTTCCCATGGTAACAGATGCCGTCCACTCTTCATCCAAGAGCACTTTGCACTTCATGAATATAGCTCAAAACATGTGGTTCCAAATAGCCATGTATTTCTCTTAGAACTGAAGTTTTGATTCCTGCAGGTTGTTGACTATTTGTCTCATAACTTGTCAGCACAGGCCTCTTACCCAGATCTGTTTAGCACACTGGAGTGTCTCTGCAGCTTTCATATTTGCATGCAAAAATGTGTTACAAACTTTTGATATTGCTTATTACAGAGAAAGTAAATCTTAGGAGAAAATAATTACTATTTTTTTCAGAGTGGAGGTTAATCTTTAGGCCATGGATCCTTTAAAACTTGTCTGTGGTGTATTGTTGAAGATTCAGGTGCCATTCTGATTTTTAAGAGTTAGTCTGTGTAGTACTCTGGTCATAATGTGGTGAAACAAGTGGTAGTGAACCTGTGCAGTAACACTGGCTAAGAGGTTCAGATGAGACTTTGCACAGATTGGGGTGGCCCACCCTTCATACCTTTGTGTCATGTGAGCTCTGTCCCAGAACCTCAAACCCGCAGAACATCCTGAAGTATTCAGGTAGGGAGGTAAGGAAGGTGGTTGCTACAGAGATGCATTGTCTGAATCTCTTTCCTTACAGGTTCTGTAGAAGTTTTTCAGGTAAGCTAATGCAATTTTATTGATTGCATTCCTGCTTGCCAAGCATCGATTGACAGGAATCGGGCCCAGAGGACACAGAAAGCCTCCTGCATGTCATGCCTAAAGGCTGTGCCTGAGCAGGAGCAGGATGGAAACAAGCACAGCACGCATCCCTGTGCCAAAGGTCTGAGGAACATTCTCATGAGAAATGTCATTTACTGGGAGTAGTTAACAAAGAATTTTCCAAGAGAAGAATGAGGGCCAAATATCTGGAGATCACAGCAAAAGAAGGATGTTGTCAGAAGGGAGGAAGTGGTCAACAGAAGCTGGGGTAAATGGTAGGGTACTTGACATGACATGGAAGCAAACAATCACAGCATAATACTAGGGTGCAGTACCAGAGCACCATGTATATTGGTTAAATTATTTGTGCATGTTTAATTGATGCTCTCCAGAAAAGAGTCTGGTATAGGAGAGGTCGGTGATGAACAAGCGCTTTGCCAAAGGCTACACTTTAATGTGAGTGGAACTGAGGAATTTCTAGTCTCAGTTCGGTCTCCCTGCAGGAAAGGTAGGAGCAAAGGCTTGCAGGCAGTTACAAAGGTGGTACGTCGCAGAACTGGAAGCTTGAAGAGTTTACAAGAGACAAAGAAAGGCAAGTGATTGCGAAAGAAAAAAACTTTTTGGCACAAGATGTACATGGAAGAGAATGCTTGTACTGGGCTTTGTGTTGCAAGGCCCTTCTGTCAAGGTGTGGACCATTAAAAGTAGGGATTTCCACAGCACTGCCACTGGCAGAGAGTTATTAAGTGCTTTTCTATTGTGATATAGGATGGTCAAACATCAATAATGTATAGTGTTCATCTGCCTTGTGGTAAAAATGACACTGCTGTGTCTTATTCTGGCAAAGATCTGATAAACAGTTATTGTGTGTTAGCCATATACAGTCCTTCCAGTTTCCCAGTAGGGTATCTGACAAGTGCCTTATAAGAAGAGGAAAGAGTCAGAGTACGTGAGGGAACTGAGGCAGACAGAAAGCAAAGAACATGTCCAGTGTCAGACACTTCTGCATTGCATCATTCTCACGTGACATTAATGCTACAAAAGCCTGCCTTTTTTGCACTTAGGGCATGTGGGCTAGCTCTACGCCAGTGTTGCTGTTCAGCAAGATCAAGTAGTGTTCTCTTGAGAAAACAGCGTGAAAATGATAACAAAGTCTAGCTTGCGTGACACTAGCCTCAAACTTCAGATTTGATCATTTAGGGTTCCCGGTTTTGAACACGCAAAGATTGTTCCAGACTTTAAAAATAAAACTTCTAAATAATTGAGATACTACATCAGGATTGAATTCTGTCTCACATCTATCTAAAAGTAACTATTTTTGTGCTCTTTTGTTAGTGTTTAAAGAAACGTCCACAGTTTTGTATTACTGCCTTGGATTCAGGTTAGGCTGGAGAGCTCAAGAATGCACTATGAAAAGTGACAGGACAGGGAGCTCAAACCATGTTGGAAGAGAAGGGATTTCGTAGTAAAATTGTTTGAAACAGCTTTTATTTCATCTTCAGCAACTTCAAGCTTTTCAGTATCTAACATGAAGTTGGTGAATCTTTTTTGAGCTTACAGCTAATGAAAGAAAAGGTAGTCATTACTTTTTGATCACAATTCAAAGAGGAAAAAAAAAAACATGCAAAATAGGAAAAAATGCAAAATCTCAGAAATACTATTTTAAAATGGAAATGCAAATGATTGGGAAAAAAATCATTTGCAAAAACTAGCTCAGTCAAGTCCCAGGTGAATCAGAGGGTGTTGTGACAGAGTATGAGATCCTGAGCTTTTTTCCCAAGGTGCTGCTTAATTGTTTGATTCACCTTTTCGACTGTGGGAGATTACTCATTGCCGCTCCTGTAATGTTTCCAACCTGGTGTGGTGGTGGCTTTGTTTTAGTTATTGTCCATACAACCTCCTTCAAAGTTTTCTAAAAGATATTACAATGATCTACTGGAGGCACTGACAGAAATATGCAGTGCACGTGGCTGAGTCTCGAGTTTCTTGTTTCCTTTTAAGCTCAGCCTCTCAGAAGGAGGATGAGGAAGGGTGGGGCAGAGGTGTTGGAGCGGCGTCAGGAGTCAGGGATGCTTGTGCAGTGAGGGATGCCAGCTCTTCAGCAACGCTGTGTGTGCAGTTTAAACCTTTGGCTCCAGATCCAGTGGTGAATTCTGTCCTAACGCCTTATTACTGTAAAATGTCCGGTTTCAATTTTTGTCTTTACTTCTTTTATTTATCTACTAAGCAAAGCCCGCCATGTATCACACACTGCAAAAGGTAATAAAATGTTAAAACCTGAAAGAGTTACCTGCCTGTGCTTAATAGGTTTTGAAGTTTGTCAGGTTTTCTCCGGCTTTCCCTAACTCCCTACTCTTATTTGCATGTTACTGATAACTCAGTTCTTCAGCTTTTAAAGGTGCTTTTTGCCTGCATAATTTTCATGGAGCGAACAGGTTTTGCCACTTAAAGTCTTTGCATTTATGTTTTGATCTAGTGAGCTAGTGGCTGGCAGCCCTGTTCACGGCAGAGGGGTTGGAACTAGATGATCTCTGAGGTCCCTTCCAACCCACGCCATTCTATGATTCTGTGATTCCCATTATCTCTGGGAGTTAACTGAGAAGAGAGTTTATTTCTTACTTGAAGTCAGAGGAGTCACCCCTATGAGATGTTGTATATGGTCTTACATGAAAACAAGCATGGTTTTCCTGTGCAAATACAACCTGCTTTCAAACACCTGGTTCATACAGCATCTCAAAAAATCTTACGTTGTTAACTTACTTAGATTTTCCTTGAGGATATTTTACATTATAGCAGTATGTAGAGCTATTTTGGGTTACTGCTTTGGGGCAAGGAATTACCATTTCAAGTAAAAGTATGGCTAACTGACACACCTTGCATAATGCGTGCCGAAGATGGATGCTTTGACTAATAAACTTAACAGAACAAAGAAGAAATCATAGAATCATAGAGGTTGGAAAAGACCTCTAAGATCATCTAGTCCAACTGTCAGCCTAACACCACTGTGACCACTAAACCATGTCCCCAAGTGCCACATCTACACGTTTCTTGAACACCTCCAGGGAAGGAGACTCCACCACCTCCCTGGGCAGCCTGTTCCACTGCCTGACCACTCTCTCAGAGAAGAAGTTTTTCCTAACATCCAATCTGAACCTCCGCTGGCGCAGCCTGAGACTATTACCTCTCGTCCTATCACAGTTACCTGGGAGAAGAGGCCAACGCCCACCTTACCACAACCTCCTTTCATGTTGATGCTCTCCATGGTAATCCAGCACATTGTTAATAAATCAAACATTTCTTTAAACAGGCCCCTCATTGCTTAATATCAGCCTGGAATTACTGATGTCACAGCAGAGAAAATTAAGGAAAAGTGTTGTTTTCTCAAGATGGTCAAAAGTTAAGAATGCAAAATCTAGAAGTATTCTTTCAGTGGAAGTGTGGAATGCAGTAATGAAGGAACATGTCTGAAAAGTTTGCATCACCCTTTGACGTCTCATCAAGACCCAGAATCTTTTTATTTGAGTATGTGGCTTTTGTGAAAACAGCTGGATTCTTAGTGAGGGGGAAGAGAGCACCAAAGTCAGAAGAAGACTTTCGGAAAATGGAGAAATGAAGAAAAAGAAGCTAGTTAGCACCTTGTCCTCTTCTTTGTCTTGCTGAGAGATTGGCTAAAAAAATAAATATTACTTTGTTACTTTCAAAACAAAACACTTTGAAAGGCAATGGATCATGAAGCAAGACAATTAAGAAAAAGATACTTTAAATGTCATATTTTCAACATGTTAGTAAATATTAAGGTTGTGTTATTAATTGTCCTATGTCTCTTATTGCTTGCAAATTCAGGTGTGAGCTTATATAAACAGATGAAGTAAGGAAAATTTAAATAACAGTTTGTCCGTGCTAGACTGACTTCAAAGATCTGACACCATTTTTATATACTTTTAGTAACAACTGTATAAAATGGTGTTTTTTTCTGCACTTTCATTGTGAGGAACAGCTCAGCAGTCTCCTCAATGAACTGCTACAATCTGCCGTTCTACAGAACGGCTCACGACTTCGGGTTGCAGCGGTGGAGAGGAGAGCATGAGACGAAATACTTGGCAGCACACACAGATCTAAAAATGGGACAAGTAACAGTGGTGGAGCTTGACTACACTACTGTTCTTGCTACCGTGTGAACATTTTGCTGTGGTGTGTTTCTTGCTGTAATGCATGCAGATGGTAAGGTACTAGTTGGGGGGAAAGTCATCTGCACCCAGGGGCCTAGGCAAGTTACAGTTTTAAGCAAATGGAAGGTAAGGTGGGCTGTCCTATGGAAGAAGTAGTGCTAACAGTGAATAGTTTCTATGGTTATTGCATTTGCTGTAAACTGTAAAGTGTTTTGAGCTTCTATTAAAGCATGGCTTGTGTTTCTAAAAGCTCTTTTCTGATTGTATTGTGTGGTTTGATAGAAACAAGTATTACCTGTACCTGTGAACTTGGGCTTTCCTCAGGAAAACATGAAATCCTGAGTAGATTTAGTGGAGCTTAGCTAAGGTGAACCAAAGAGAAGCATTGGCGTGAAGCTTGTTGGTTGTTTGTCAGCTGGTAAGCATTGTCATTGCCTTATGCAGTGCACTAGGATGAGGATTTTGGCTGCATAAGCTGCTTAGTGCCATTCACAGGTAATGCCTCACCTCGGCTGTGAGGCTGGGCTCACGTGCCTGCTGCTGCAGTGCTGACTCACGGGTTTGAGAAATGCCGCTAGCTGTCAGCCAGGACTGAGATGAGGATTCCTTTCTAAATGCTGCTCTCTGCAGAATTAGCAGCTTGTCTGCTATTTCACCGTGTTACAGCACAAGAAACTGGCCGGCAGTCTGCTTCCATGAGGTGCTGTTCTGTGGCTAGTGCAGATGCAGAGCAAGTGTGGTGGGAATTGAACCAAAAAAGCAGTTAAGTTAGGAGAGATGGCATCTGAGTCTTGTGTGATATTTCACTGTTTTGGAAATGCAACCTGTGGTGGTCTTGTTTTGGGAGGGTTGGTTTGCTGTGAGAAAGTGCAGGCTTCAGCTGCAGAAAAAATAATTCAATAAAGCACAAAACTGCTTTTGTTTGTAATGTAGCATCCTTAAAATACAAGGGCTGTGTCCTTGAGACTTCTGAAGGTAGATGGAAATTCCCTAACTTCATGCACTCACAGAAACATCTGCTGAAATGGAGGACTTCATAGAAATGTAAAACCAGAGACTGGTTGTGGCAGACACTCCTTTAGCATAGGGGATTTTTAAAATTCATTTGCGTGAACAAACCTCAGGTACAGGGAGCAATGCTGCAGTCCCAGAACAGCTCTTAATTGCTGGATTGTCATTTTTGCTGAGGACTTTGGAGAAGCTACAGACTTCTAAATCTGTCTAAGGTATTACTGGATTGCAACATGCTGGCTACTGAGATTTCTGAAAAGGAAGTGAGCAGTTTGTTGCCCAAGTAGGGACTTCACAAAGATTGACCAATACATCATGTCATGGTTAGTGTACAGATGTGTTCTCTTTCACTAAATGAGATATTTTATCCAGATCTAATTTTGTAAGTAAAATTACACTTATTTTGTAATAGTCATTATATAGTCCCCCATAACAATCTTATTTGGATTTCTTAAGCTTCAAGTGCCAGTTTGGTGCATGCTTTACTACGCACAAGTTCAGAGATTTAAACTGTATTGTTATTTTCCTCTGTTGTTTTAGTACAGCAAAACAAAAGTGATCTACTAGAGAAGATAGATCTGTAGAGTAGTGGCAGAGAATGTGGGAATCAGATGTTTTTCTTTTATAAACAATTACAAAAATATTGTGCATCTAAAAGAAGTAATCAAACTGTAGGATCCTGAAGGGGAGGATATGGTTTGGATCAATACAGCCTTTAAAGAGGAGGAACCTGACATCACATAACATTAAATGTTCTTTTTCAAATCTAAAGGTGAAAATGGCCTTTTTCCTAGACTTATTCAAAACTGACTGTGACTTTTTAGTTAGAGAAGCCTTTACGAAATTATTACTTAACTTGCCATATTTTAACTTGCCTCTAGGTAGAGGACACTCCTTGGTGTATAAAGTATTTCAGGCGCAATGGCAGATCCCATCCGCTGGGCCCGATACCGCTGGCAGCGACTGATCTCTGCAGAAGGCAGAGAAGGTAGCGGCAGCAGCAACTCAAGTAACAAGTGCTATCTGTCATCGAAAACGACGGGCAAACATAGGATAGTGATACCCTGTTTGGGACATTTTAAGGAAGAGTATGAAAAGGTATCAAAACTGTACGTGAACAACAAAATACGGACTACCAAATACACGTTACTAAATTTTATACCACGGAATTTATTTGAACAATTTCACAGGTAATGAACTGCTTCTATTTTGGTTGTGAAAATTCTTCTGAAGTGGAATCCTTTAATCCTTTTATTGAAATGTATATATTAGTATATAGATGAGTATTTAAGTATTGATTGTACTTTTCCAGCCTGCCTGTCACTTCTGAAAAGGTCTGTGTCCTTTATCTGAAGATTCTTGATTGTCGTCAGTCCTGGGTTAACCCTTTTCTTCACAGCTTTTGTCATTTCCACTCATTCTACCCTTTGGATTATTGAAATATTATTTACTATTGGAGCACTTCAGTAATCTGAAGTAGGATTTGCAGCTCATTTCCTGCAAATATATTTCACCCTTTCCTTCTCATGACTGTCTCTGTGGCCATTTTTTTCATCCTCCTTCTGCTTGGAGGACTGCAGATTTGTAAAGTTATGCAGAGGATTATGCAGGACGGCTCACTTTTTAAAAACGTGTTGTCTACAAGTTCACCAAAGCCTCACTAGAAGACAAGTGCCTGGAGGGCAGGGTCGGAAATACAGGAAAATTCTTGCTTTCTGCACCTTCTGATCATGCGCGTTAATCAACTGTCCAGCCAAGTAATCTGTTGACTGGAGATGAGAATGGAGTTGTGGATACTTAGTTCTTAAGTTGTAGTTGGAGTAAAGAAAAATTACTGCTTACTTAAGTCTCTGTAGAGCGTGGAGTGGGGAAATAAGGGTGACTGCTAGCACAGCTAACTCTTGTGTTTGCTCTTTGTTTCAGAGTTGCCAATTTGTATTTCCTATTTCTAGTTGTCCTAAACTGGGTTCCTCTGGTGGAAGCTTTCCAAAAAGAAATTACAATGCTACCTCTAATAGTAGTTCTGACAATTATTGCAGTGAAGGATGGTCTGGAAGACTACTCAAAATACAAAATGGATAAACAGATAAACAACTTACTAACCAAAGTGTATAGCAGGTAAGAAACAACAGTCTGTTTTTTTGTTATTAGTCTGATTCTTCTGGTTTACTTTCTGTATACATGTAATAGTAGAATAACTTTGGCTGGAAGAGGTCTCTGGAAGTCATCCATCTGGTGCTACCCCTGCTCAAAGCAGGTCTGGTAAGATCAAATTGCTCAGGATGTTGTTTAGTTCAGTCCAGATCTCCTGTTTACCTAAATGGATATCAAATTAGTGTAACATTTACTGAATTCTTTGAGACCCGAGTGTTCATGCATGAGTTTGTACTGTATTAACCAAGAAAGTTTAATTAGTATTTTTCAATCTTAAAAGTTGCTGTACGCACCATAGAAATTCAAGGCTTGCTAATTTGACATTATATTGCTCTATAGATCATTTTCAGATGCAGCACTCCAGGTGGGGTCTCACAAGAGTAGAGTAGAGGGGGAGAATCCCTTCCCTGGACCTGCTAGCTACACTTCTTTTGACGCAGCCCAGAATGCAATCGGCTTTCTGGGTTGCATGTTTTTCATCCACCTGTACCCCCAAGTCCTTCCCCAGTCCATTCATCAGCCAGTCTGTGCTGATGTTTGGGATTGTCTTGACCCAGGTGCAGGACCTTGCACTTGGCCTCGTTGAGCTTCACGAGGTTCACACTGGCCCACCTCTCAAGCCTGACCAGGTCCCTCTGCACGGCATCCCTCCCACCCTGCCTTCCCTCTGAAGCGTGGATCACACCACTCAGTGTGGTGTTGTCTGCAAACTTGCTGAGGGCCCCTTCAATCTCAGTGTCCCTGTCAGCAATGAAAATATTAATCAGCACTGGTCCCAGTACAGAGTCCTGAGGGACACCAGTTGTCACTGGTCTCTGCTAGGACATTGAGCCGTTGAGCAAACGACTTCATGTTCTGCAGACACAAACACCTAATGTTAATGGCAGCTCTCACAGAAACGTTTTATTCAATCTATAAAAATTTGAGCTTGAAACAAGAAAGTAATTGGGTAGGGAAGATAGATAATTTCTTTCATGTCTGCAGAGAAGGCTTCAGGGAGAAGCCAGATCATTTCTGCTGTGAATTGCAATGTACTCTGAAAAAATGAAGCATCTAGTAGGCAACACTCTTCGTGTTACTTGCAACCTCATCAGTGTCAGTGAAGGGGAATTTATTTCTGATGATTTAGCTTGATTCCATCCCCTTCATCCAAAAATATAATAATCAGTGTCCGTATTAGTAATCTGTGAAAATGTTTCCTTGTACCTATAAATATTTAGTGTTTGTAACTTTCTTCTTTCTCCTTCTTCATTATGAATTGTTCTATATTGAATAGTCTGGTTTTAAGAACAAATTCTGGAGGCATGGCTCAGATGAATTAAAGCTTAGTGGTACAAAAATGGTTGTTCAGTGAGTGAAAGATTGTTTGTCTTAAACTTCCATTCATCTCATGCAAGGATTCAGTATTTCTTAACTTGTTTAACAAGAATCTCTTATATTGCTTTAAAAAGTGATGTTTGTAGTAAAAATTAGTTTTGCTGTACTCGCTTGTCCATGACAAAATGTGTCAGTCTTAGTACCCTGATAAATCTACCTGAGCAACTAGATGTTAGTTGTTGCACTTTTTTGATGAATCTGATTTTTTTTTTCCCTTATTCGTTCTGGCTTATAACAAACACCTGACATCCATAGTTCCAGAGTTTCAACTTGCTACTTGTTAGAGTTTTATGTCCAAGCCTGGACTTTACCTATTGGATGTATCAGAATGATTGTATTTGGCCTTCAGTACGCAGAGCTTGAGGCTGTTTCTTCCTGGCAAGTAGGTACATCAAGTAAAAAATAACAGAAGAAGCATCATATACTTTCAATTCCACACTTATTTAATACGTAGTGATTATAAAGAGAAAATGATGCCATCTGCTGAGGGCTAGTCTGAATACTAGCAGACAGTACAGACAGAAGTTTTCATTGTTCTCAGTGAAGTACATGGTAGTTAAAAAAAATCTAGGGGTGCACAAGCACCAGTATTTTTCTCCTTTATTAATCTCTAGTAAATGATTACTTAAGGGGTAAGACAAAGGGTTGCTTTGTCGCTAAATCTTGACCTCCAAATATTTCTGTGGTTTCTCAAATTCCAAGGTTTAATCACTTTGAAAAATTCCTGTAGAACTCAGTGACAAAAACCTACAACTTTTCACCCAAGATTTTATCTTAATACACAGTGATGTCCCTGCTTTCTTTATGAGCTTATTTTGCCTTTTTTTACCTGTTTCCATTCTTTCTCTTAACTCCTCTAGGTACAAGCTAGCTATGACAGTAGTTTTCTCTTGCTGCCCTCAGAAATTCTCAGATCCTTTCCATCACTTTTGGAGGGAGATGTGAAAGAGTGCTGGTGTGGAGTGACCAGAGCACTGTTCCACTCAGCACTGTACTCTCTTTAGACTCACTTCGCTGTCTTAGTGGGGTGAAGACGCCTACACTAAGACAAAAATAAAAAATTGCTGATAGAGTTTTCAATATCTAAACAATTTCCAAACAAAAAAAAAAAAAAGTTTAGTTTTCAGCTCACTCAGTCTCCTGAACTGATTTACTGTGTCAGCACCTTTGCAGGTGTAACAAAGCAGTAGCAGAGGGGATGTAAGACAAAGCTCGGTGTGATCAAAGCTTAAGTCATACCTTCAGTAACTGTGAATCACATCCTGTTACCCTGTTTCTACAAGTCTTCCTTCCTTTTTCCTCTTTATGTCTACCCTTAGGTTGTTTTTTGTTAATTTACTTTAGAAATCATTCCTTCAGCTCTTTTTTTCCCTTTGGTTCTAAAGCAGTGTGCTGGTATGAAAAGCTGATTCCTAGAGTTCCTTCTGGCAGGTATGGCTGTAGCTTTAATTAAGGTTTACATGCTGTCCATTGTGCTACATTTTCCATATGTTGAGAAAGCTAGTGATGAGCATCTTGAGGAGAAGCAGGTGTTGGCTTATGTTGGAGTTAATTTTACTTCAGCTTTTGCTTTGCTTTCACTTGGAAAACAATATAACCAGCTCCACTTTATCTTCACTGGAGACATTGTTAGCAATATGCTGGTGAATTGTGTGCACTTTGTGTCATTTCTTTGTAGAAAAACATTTTTGAAAGGATACTGTCAGGTAATGCAGATCTGAAAGGTACGGTTGCAAAGCTTGACGCAGGGAATATTTTTCTGGTATTTTCTTTGTTATTGTAAGCGTAGGAAGCAGTTTACATAGCTAGCACTTCGATTAAAACTGTTAGATCAAGTGCCAGTCTACACACAATTGCCATGTTGCAAAGTTTGTTAGCTTGTCAGTACTGTGGGAGCTGGGTGCACTTCCCAGCTCCTGTGTGTGACTGCGTTTTTCAGCTATAAGTCAGGCTGAGATCTGGGAAAGGAAGGACAACATGAAAGACAGCCCTTACACAGCCTGGACTGTGCTCCAGCCTGGATGGCTGGTAGACCAGAGCTGTGGAGAGTACATTCTTCTCCCTTCAAACATAACTCTGGGGTTAGTCTGTGAAAGACAGAAAAGCTAGGCAACTACCAAGGGTAGTAACAGTTGCTACCAAAAATGTACTGCAGCCAGACCTGTATGGTGCTTGTAACAGCAACTGTGTAGGTTTCGTCACCCTACTGCAGTAACCTACTACTGTGTGCCTCCCGCTATTTGTTGCTTGTTATCTCGCATCCTGTTCATCTCTCTAAACCTGACTGTGCTTGCAGTAAACTGCTGTGATTACATAAAAGGAAGATTTTTCATCTCTGTTGAGGACAGGACAGCAGATATAAGTGGGAGGTTGAAGACAGCACAAGCTTCTGTATGTCATGCCTGGATGGTTCATAATAATAAAGAACTTCAGCTCTGAATGCTGAAGTCTTCCTGACTTCTTTGGGTAGTGGAGGTTCTTGGTACCTTACGTTCAAAAATAATGGGAAAATATTTTAAATGCCTGCAAATACAAGTATTTGTGTTCAGACCATTAGCTGAATATTCTTTGTTTACTGGCAGATGTTGGAATAATGAAAGTATAGGAAGCAAGGGGCTGAATTTTGAATGGAGCTGAAGTAATTATGGGAGGGTGACAGGAATGTAATTCCCAGCAAAACAGGACTAGGACCTCAGAGCTGATTCTTTGCAATTGTATTCACCTTGAGCTGACAGACTGTCTCACCAGAGTTTTTAATGACTTGGAAGCATAAAATGAGCATTAGGGTCATTTTCTAGGTACAGTTTGTTTCTCTGATCTTTGCATTTGAGGCTTTTTTTTTTTTTAATGATATTTTTATATGCATTTCAGGAAAGAGAAGAAATACGTAGATGAACGCTGGAAAAACATCAATGTTGGAGACTTCATTCGGCTTTCGCGTAATGAAATCATTCCTGCTGACATGGTGCTGTTATATTCTAGTGACCTGGATGGGATCTGTTACATTGAAACCGCAGGCCTTGATGGAGAAACCAATCTAAAGCAGAGGCAGGTGGTGAGAGGATATTCAGAGCAGGTGATAATTGTGCATTTCTAGTGGCTTAAGAAAGTTGATGTGACAGACAGTCAGCTATAAATACCCCAGCCCTCTAGGTTGCCTATTGCTCAGCAACCCCAATCTGAAAACAAAATAAGCAGGTAACATAGTTTTAATTTGTTGATTTAATAATTTTGGAGCAAATATTTGTTTGCTTACCTAGAGAAAGAGAGTCCTGTTTCAAGTGAAGCAAGCCTGTAAAAATAACTATTCAAGTAAACGTCCAGTTCTTATTCATGGTGCGTAGCATTTAATGGGTGTGAAATTGGAATTTTTTTTAAAAGGTAGTTTAGTGCTGCATAAAAACTCAGAGACAGGGGCAGATACCTTATTTTTTACTGTATTTTCACGTGTATTTTCAGCTCTAGTTCTAATCCTAAAGCCTTTGGAACACTTTTGATTTGTCTGCTACAAGCCCACTGTGAGCAGCATTATCGGGCTTACCTGTACCTTTCGAGACTGAGTGTCACCAGGTCTTAGAGTTCCCACTGACCATGTAGTGGTGGGAAATCACCCATGGAAGTCACATGGTTAGAGTTTGACAAGCTGTTCGCAGAGGCCATTTCAGATACTGAAGAGATGACTGCCATTGTTTTAATACCAGACAAATAAACTTTGTTTAGTGTTATATCTAGCTGACAAAATGCTGGAGACTGGCACAAAGAACGTGATGTCAAAAGAATAGAGAATCTTGGCATTTCTGCAGGCTCCATCATACCTGGTCGCTGAGTTCTGCTACTGAAGCACCATGCTGACAACATCAGCAGGGAGATTCAGAGCTGTCCATAAGAACGGGCTGTTAAACAGACTGGAGAGAGAACTACCTGAACTGCCTCTGAATTGTCAGCAGTGGTGAGGAAGTGAGGAGTACCTTGCTATGCATTAAGATGTGTTTGCTACTTAACAAGTATAATAATACCAATGGCATGACGTGATAACC
>VXAV01007805.1:90491-115164 GCA_013399715.1 Alectura lathami | reverse complement strand
CCCAGGGAAGCTCCTTGCTGGGTCATTTTCAAGCCAAGCCCGTGAGGGACCAGCTCTTTTTACACAAAGGCCACCTTTTTCCTCTAAGAGATCAGTGAAGTGTTTTCTTTTCCCTGCTGGCTGGCATTTTACATGTTATTCTGGTGGTTCGAGCAGAGGTTGTTCAGTCTGTTCTGATTCCCTAGGTCCCTCGTGTTCTCCTCTAATTATAGATCCACTAAGCAGTGTCTCTGCAACCTGTTGAATGAAACAGGTCTTACAAATGGAAGTCCCATCTTGAGAGCTGATCTGTATTGCTCCCAGCAGGCCAAGCATGTACTTGCATGGCATTTTCTGGCTGGCTCTCTCACCGTCCTCTTGTTATCGTAAGTGTACGTTTGTGCTATTAACAGCAACCATCCAGGACACGTTCAGCTTACAGCATATAAAACATGGTATCCCGTGGAGACTCCACCAGTACTTAATTTATTTCCTGTGTTTTGTATTCTCTATTATGAAATACTCTGTCGGAGGGTGATGTAATCCCAGAGACTAAAGTAGATCTCACAGTGGAAATATTCCCACCAGACATTTTGGAAAGGTTCCAGTTCTTGTTGCTCTAGCACACGAGACTAAAGCTGAATTATCAACTGCAAATTTGGCAGACACTCCCACTAGAAATCTGTTACTTTTTATACGAGACTCAATCTGAAAACACTTTAAGGACATAACTCCAGATTTAAACAAGACCTCTCCTGTCTTTCCCCTCTTCATCTCTGTAGAGATGGGCAGCGCACAGCTTTAAAAACAAGTCTCTCGTCCTGGACAAAACAACTACCTCCACTGGTGACACAGGAATGAACCTGGTCTTGAGGCAAGGGGCACTGAAGGATGGGGAAGGATATACTTTTACCCTTCACATCACAGACCTCACAACAGGGGAGGAAGGATTTGCCTCCATTGACCTGCTCCCCAACCAGCCGCCCGTCGGAGGATCCTGCTGGCTGTCTCCCAACGGAACGCTCAGGGCACTGATGGCAAAGGTGCACTTTGAGTGTGCAGGTGAGCGAGCTGGGCACTTGCAGACACTCCTCATGCCCAGTGAGTGGCCAGCCACCCTAGTACCCACGGATGTTTTCTCTTCCCTGAGTTCCTATCCTGGGACACTGTTGGTCAGGCCTGAGTTCAGAGGTGGACCTTTCCATGTCTGTTCCTCAAAGCTTGGACCATGAGCAGTTTTCTGTCCTCGAATTAAGGAGCTCGCTAGAACTCATGGTGGTGGGCAGGTGCTTTTTTTTACACCTAATCCATGTGTTTGAGTGGCAGTGTTTAGGTCAGGACAGTACTTGTGAAGAAACTGGTGTTTTGGGGCAGGAAAGAGAAGATGGGGGACCAAAACTGTCACACAGATGTGGGAAAAGTAAAGACAAATACTGGGGCCTTCTCTGCCATGTGGTGTTCCCGTTGGCAGTTACCTTCTCAACCAGCTGCAGAGACAGCAACAAAGAGTCTAGCTTTGCAAAAGTGGCCTGGCTGACAGCCTGTAGCCTTGGGCCAAGGAATTAGTGCCTCTGAAAACCTTATTTCCCCAAATGATTAGTTAGAGATTGATGTTTTCTGTGCACAAATGCTGGGAAGCCACGCTGCAGAGGAGATGACGCATTCTGCTGGGTCTGGGGAGGCTGGTCACCAGGGCGCAGCTTAAGCTCGGGGAGAAGCAGAAGCGGATTCAGCATGATGTGGTTGCAGCTTTGGCACAGGCTACCCAGAATAAGGACTGGTGGGAATTTTAGGTTTGTGTCCAGAGCAGTGAGCCCTGGCCGAGCCACGCGCTCCTGGTCCTTCTCTGGTGCTCACCGGCAAACGCGCAGTGGATTTCCCAGCGGTCTGGTCCCACGGGACTCTCCATATTTCTGGGAGCTCCAAGGAAACCTTTGTGCAGGTTTTATCCTAGACTCAGTCATTCCTGAAATGTTGAACTGCCTGGGAGCTGCACCAAGCTCTGTCTAACATAAGGTTTTGCAGGATTTGTGCAGAAACTGTGGCCTTGGGTGAGTGCTGCTCTCAGCCCCAGCAGAGCTATTTTTGTTTTTATTTTGCTCGAGAGCTCATCACAAACCTTCTTAAATGCTACAGGACCCAAACATCCAGGCGGAAACCCCTAAACAACAGAAAAAAAGAGACAGAGCTTTACATTGCAAGCCTTGAAAACGTCATCAAGCCTGGTGGAATCCCGACTGCAGGCATTGGGGTGGTGGCAGCAGCTCCCCAGTGCCCTCGCTCCCTGTCCACCATCGTTTGGGTTTGTTTTGCAGGCTGGCGAGACACAGAGAACACAGAGGACCCGCTGGTGTACATCCTCCTGGCGTCTCGCCACCGCGCCGGGCACTACGACGAGTTCTGCGTGTACAAGGGCAGCCGTGCCGAGCACAGTGCCTTCCTGCCGCCGGGCTTTCGCGAGAGCGGCTTCGTGATGTCTGTGTCAGTCCTTGTCCAGGACCAGCTGGGAGCCACCGTGGTGGCCATTAACCAGTAAGGCTGGGGAGAGGCTGGGCTGGGGCTGCTCACACTGCCAGGGGCCCGCCTGAGTCACAGCCTGAACCGCTGGGTGCCTTTCCTGAAGGGCTGAGCAGATCCTGGGTGAGGGCAGGCTCAGCAAAAGGAGACACTGCTGCCACAGAGAGCTCCACTCTTTGTGGATCATCTCTCGAGGGTCACACTTTCTCCCAGAAGTTATTGCCTGGCATCCTGCTGCTGAGAGCTAGGGATGTCCTGTAGCCAAGGTGGAGAGCATGTGTGTTCGGATGGGGTGAGAGGGAATGCAGCTCGAGTCTCAGCAGGGCCAGTGCTGTAAAATCCAAAACCACCCCTTGGCTTCCAGCGTGCTCCGTGCAGGTGACCAGCGCCCATGGGTCTTTGGGCAGTGTCCTGAGCTGGTCTCAATACTTCCTGGTGCAGCTCTATGCCTGCTCCTTCTGCGGGCTGATCTGCAGCTATCCCCACTGCACACGTGGTCCCGGCCTCCCGGGGTGGAGCATACAGTCCTGCGGTGCCTGCGGAGGACAATCTGTGTCCCAGCTGTTCCTCAGACCCCAGGGACTGATGCCAAGAGCAGTGCAGCTCCTCCCAGCACACTGACCCCATTTAACCGCTCTTTATGCTCCATCAAATTAAACCTGGATTTTCTCCCCTGGGCTCAGTGCATGCATGTGTTCTCTGCCTCCAGCTTCACAGAGCTGCACCAGTGAGGAAGCAGGCTTCAGGTCCATAAAGCTGCTACATACGGTGCAAACTGGTTACCAGGGCAGGCATTAGTAATGCTCTCACTATTGTTTAACCAGCTCTCTCCCCCCTTATCTTCCTTCCCAGCTAAAGGGAAGACTCTGCCCCCTGCCCCCAGCCCCGCTGGGCAGTGTGCACATCACGAACATGCCTCTTTTCCTTGGCAGGTCCATGGAAATCCACTTACCCGAGGGGTTCCCCAGCCTCTCCTACTGGCTCTACAATCAAACTGACACCGTGCTCCAGGGCTTAGTGAAACAGGGGGACCCTCAACAGGTCATTGAGTACTCTCTGGCTCTCATCACCATCTTAAATGAGGTAAAGCAGCACTGTCTGCACAAGAGGGGCCTCTAGAAGCCCTTGCTGTCACCAGCAATATTTTTTGGCCAGATTTTGTACAACAGTGTAGGAAAATGACTAATGCTACAGCTTTTTGTGTAAATATGTACATGCCGGGAACTGGGCTGGAGTTATTTTCATGCATCAGAAAGAGTAACAATCTCCAGACACACAATGACCAGAGAAAGCTGAGGGGTGGTAAAATAAAGCAGGAGTCCCAGGGGAGGCAATGGCCTGGATGTCCCCCTGTGCTGCTATCACATTCAGGTAGTTTCTTCTCTCTGACCTCGAGTCTAAATACTAAATTTAAAAACAGAAATCTTGGCCCGAATTCTCCCATCTCCTCCATGCTTCCCCTGAGGCAGCTACCTCGCTCAGTCTCAGCAGGCCTGGAAATTCCCTGTGGCTGCTCAGGCGCTGCTCTGGGTGCTAAGGAGACCTCCTTGTCCTGACTGCTGAGCTAGTGCAGCTAGAAAGCAATTCTGGCTGCCCATGAGGCTCTTGATGTACAGTGCAGGAGCATCATCCTCCTGGCAGCGATCACTTTCACTCTTGTCTAAAGTGGAGCCCAGTCCCTCCACGTGCATTTCTATAGGCTGGGCAGGAATTTTGGTCTGTGCTCGTGCTCTCCCCACCCATGACGCCCTGCTGCATGCCTGGATGCCTGGCAGGGGCAATCCCTGTGAGCACAGGCACTGTGCTTAGCTGGATAGGGACTGCACACCGGTGTGCTACTTAGCTGTGAAGTGCAAAGCTGTTAAGATAATTGCTTGGAGTACACGAGTGAAATTGAGTAAGTTCTACTGAAAACCCAGCTCATTAGGTCACCATCTGGAGAGAAGAACAGGCAGGGAGGAGACGTAGAGTGCAGTAAAGGTGACTTCAGCACAGCTCATCAGTCTGTGAAGTAACCTGATGACCTGATGCACTTCCTCACTCTGCCTGCTTTAATCCCCCTCAGTACGAGCGATCAGTGCTGCTGGAACCTGAGGCTGGGAATGAATTTGAACTCCGGACCTGGACTCGCAACAATATCACAGAAACCCTGAACTCGCTGAATGTGAACACGGTTGACGACATCCAGCAGATCTCAGCAGCGCTGGCTCAGTGCACGGTGTGTACCCCATCCCTGCCTCCAGCTTTCTGCTCTCCCAGGTGCAGCTTAGGTGCTCTTCAGTTCTTGTTCTGCTCTTCTGTCCCTCTTTCTCCCATGTACAGACCACACACGGATGATAGGTGTCATTTGTTGACATTGTAGAGTTTCAGTGGAGAAGACCTAAGTGTTGTCGGCTCTGGCCCTCTCTATGCCACGATCCAGTGGGCGTCGATGAGCTGATGTACCCATGGGATGGAAGACAGCACCTAAGAACTCTGTGCTTCTCCATGCCAGCCCTGCCATGGCAGCTTGCTAGCAAGTCAGCTCCTTAATAAGCAGATGGAGACTGTAGAAAAGGCCTCGACAGGTTAGAGAAGCACTTGAATAAATTACCAGGAGGTGTGCAGAATCTCCAAGGACAGGCTGGACTCCATCAGGAGTAACACAAGTAGAGCCAGACCTGCCTTGAGCCAGGGGACAAAGCCAAGGGCTGACGTTACTTCCAGGCCTGTTTCTACAGTACGAGATTAGAAGCTCTTCTTTCTCTGCTGTTGATTGGAAGCGCTGTGTTCCTTGGCCAGCCAGCAGTTTCGGCTCCCTGGTGCTGGGGCTGCTGCCTGTTGGATTTAGGAGTGGTTTTATGTGTTTTGTCAGATGGGCAAAGGGAAGGGAGCCCAGTTATATAACGTGCTTGGGTTTTGGTGGTCAGCCAGTCTGCTCTGGCATGCTGTAGCTTCCCCGCCCGCCCGTCTCTGCTGTTGGGAGTGCAGTCAGGTACCCTGGCCTTGGCTGCTCATCGCCTCTGCAGCCAGGTCAGCAGCCTCCCTCACTGGGAACAGGCTGCCGTTGAAATGATGGACAGACTACTGCATCCCACCCACAGAGTCCTTGTTCTGCCGCTCCTTCTCCTGCTTCAAAGTCTGTAAACCTCAGAAATCGTTTCTTTCTGTTCATCTTTGTTCAGGGTTTTGGGGTTCGGCACATCCCGCTCTGATGCCTGATTGGTTTGTTTCTGTCTCTCACACGTGCTCTTGCCTTGTGACTTGCTCTCACTGTGGAAGTCTAGAAATAGAATTTTTGTTCCATGGGAAAAGATGAAGTTCTAGGATTAGTTTGCTCTGGATTGGAATGAAGAACTTAGAAAAACAGTAATCTAGAATTTCCCAGATGGTTGAAAGCTGCATGGAATCCACACGTTTCCTTTCCTGTAGAAGTGTCAGTCATTGCTGATACTTCTTTGATTTTACCTACAGGGGAAAATCAGAATGAATTTCTCCTAGAGGAGAAAAAGAATCTCAGTCTTTAAGTAGTTTCTTCTTTCTTCCCAGCCTCCTGGAAATCTCACTGATTCACATAGTTTCTCATAGCTTACAAACAGAGCAAAACCAGGGGAGTTCTAGACCTGCAGACGCTGTTTTGATTCTTCACCAAAACATATGGTGAATCACGTCTGAATCCTGTGATGGTTAAAATAAAAAGATGAATAAGAGCTAGGAACTGGACTGTGGTAACAGCTTCCATGTGTTGCTACAGTCCCTCCCATCCAGCCCTCGAGAGTGCTGGGAGCTCCAGGCCATGGCTAGAACATTCTGTTTCTTGGACACATCAGGAAGCAGAGGGAGGGACATCCATCATGCCTGAGTGGCAGGATCCCTCTCACAGTTTTCAGGAGCATTTGGACGCTGGAATGGATTCAGTTAGGGACAAATTGTGCTTCCACTGAAGACAGCCAAGCTCGTGGAGAATCCTGTACAGCTCCTTCTGCTTGATTTCTGTAGGAATAGTGTGCTGTCCCAAAGGGGTGCTCATGAGACGCAACAACAGGAGACATGCTTGGCCCTTACAACTGAACCTCAGGGAATTTGAGGATGCTGCCCTTTGATGCCAATTGCAACCCTAATGCACCCTCCATCAACTCCTAGCCTGCCTGCCTGTATGCTGGCAGACTGTAACACAAGGGGAAGTGGATGGAAGGCTCCCGGAGAAAACAACAAATTCTTGGCATCCCTCAGTGTGGACCGAGCCACCCTGGTCTCTGCAGTCACCTCCCTGGGGCTGGAAAGAGCAGGGATATCTTGCAGAACACAAATAGTGTTTGAGCAAATGGTCTCAGGTCTTTGCAGGGCTGAGCCAGCTGAACTTCCCACAGCTACCTTCGTCTTTCCCTAGGAGTGTTCCTGCTGAATCAGAGTGTGTTCCCTTTGCAGGTGGTGAGCAAGGAGCTGGTTTGCAAGTCCTGCCTGACAAGGACCTTGAACAAGCTGGAGACCATGATGACCATTCTGCAAGGGGAAATGACCCAGGGCACGGTGACACCAACTGGCATCGCTGACAACATCCTCAACATCACAGGTCGGTTTTGTTCGTGCAGCAGTGGGTGACACTGACCAGGCACCGCTGTGGGCACAGATCTCCCTGCTCAGGGTGCTGGGCAGAGCAGGCTGAGGGGTAGGCTTTTGCCTGTACCGCTGGAGGTGTGGCTCATGCCTGTTCAAGACGTTAGGGAATAGTGTCTAACTATTTGAAGCATGGCACCCCCGCTACTTTTGTCTCCCTGCACTTTTCCCAGGGTTGTCCTGGCTTTAGCAGCGGTCTCTGTGGATATTTAGATGTGAGAGTTGTAAAGGAACT
The DNA here is from genome assembly GCA_013399715.1 of Alectura lathami. NCBI lineage: Eukaryota > Metazoa > Chordata > Aves > Galliformes > Megapodiidae > Alectura > Alectura lathami. Next base: position 107,837 of record VXAV01007805.1, on the reverse strand, counting down.
CACCAGTACTTCAGGGAATTGTCATTTTAGTAAACAGTGAATAGCAGATATGCCCTCCAGGTGCTTGCCTTCCTCGTTACAATTGAGGAGGGCACCAAACTTCACTGGGGCACCCCTGAATAATGTGAGAGTCATTCCAAGCTGATCGCTCTAGGAGGAAGCAGAGACACCTTTTTTGCACTGCTTGTTACGCATTTCTGAGTGCTTTGCACTATATAATGCAAAAACCTAAGTAAGTGTTTGATGTATCCATTCCTTCCCTGTTTCCCAGTCTGCTGTTCCAGTCACTTCACTGGGGGAAAATAAACCTGTTGTGATTAAGTCGTCACCCCCAAATGTTGTAGATTAGCTGAGAATCTGCAGACGGAGTTGACAGCTCTATTTTTAGCTATGGCCTACTGAACACTTCCAGTGTGGAAGGTCATGTGCACAGTGTAGGTTACGGTGAGAAGACAGTAAGGAGAGACTTGTCTGATTGTTTTGGGATGGTGTCAGATGTTATCTGGACTCTAGCAGTTATCTCCACTATTTACCAATTCCTCTGTTTGCACTTTTATTTCTCTCCTGACAGGTGACTTAATTCACCTTGTCAATACGGTTTCACAAGAATCCAAGCCCCAGGAACTGCTTGCTGACTCCCACAATTTGCTGCTAGCTCCCAAAGCCTACAACCTGTCCTCCAGCCTGATGCGCATCCTCATGAAGTCTCGAGTGCTGAATGAAGAGCCCCTTGAGCTGGTGGGAGGAGAAATTAAGGCCACAGGCAAAAGGTCTGATCCCTTCAACTTGCTCTGCTATGAAAACACGCCAAACTGCCAGTTCTCCATCCCCCAGGCTTTCAACACCACCCTCTCCAACCTGACGGATGTCATTCAAGTCATGTTCCAAGTGGACTCCAATCCTTTCCCGTTTGGTTACATCAGCAACTACACCGTGTCCACAAAGGTAGCCTCCATGGAGTTCCAGACACACAACGGGGTGCAGATCCCCATTGGCAGCCTGGACTCGGAGAGAGCCATCACCGTGATGGTGTCCAACAGTACGGACGCCGACAATCTGTCTGCTGGCACTGAAGTCATCGAGGCGAGGACGTCTGTGAACCTGATTGTGACTATGGAGAACAACAATCGAGAAGCAGGACTGCACTTCCAGCTTACTTACAAAGTCCTGAACGGTAGCTCAGATGGAGGCAGCTCGCTGTGCTCTTTGCTGTTTCTTCCCGTGGGAGGGGAGGGCTGGGTGCGGCAGGAAAGCAGAGCTGTGTCAGGGGATGTCTTTGGGAGGGGGTGTCAGGCCAGCGAGTTCCGTGCTGCCCTGCAGAGTTCCATCTGTCGTGGGTATTGTCAGTCCCTGGTGTAATCCTTGCGTGTGGCTCCTGACAGAGAAGCCTTTTGCTTCTTCCAGCTCTCCTCTGAGCTGTGTTAGCGCTGGAGGGAGTTTGTCCTATCTCTGGGTGAGGTCCAATGGTATCTAGAGCCCCTTGTTCAGTAATCCTCTGAACTGCAGGCAGAGTGCAGTCTGGAAAAGCATCTCTCCCAACATTCTGCATTCCTGATACTCCTCCCTGAGCATCCACTGCTGGCAGCGGGCGTGTGGTTGAGTTCTCCCTGGTGTTTATAAAGTACTTTCTGTTCTTTCTCTCTCCATGCAGATCACTACATTGCGAGCGAGCCTGAGCCATTCATCATGGCCTATCTCCACCACGAACCAGAGCCCAATGAGCACAACTGCACTGCCTCAAAGAAAATCAGCCTGGAGGCCCTGTCTGGAAGTGACCACAAGCTCTACACCTTCTTCACCTCACCACTGTAAGAGAATCCTCCCTTGTAATCCCTGCCACCCACAGCCTGTCCTGCAGATGTACACGAGGGGTCCTCAGGGCCTTGCCTTGGGTCGTCCAGGCTGCTCTGCCAGGCTGGTGCTGCAGTGGCTGTCCACAGCGTGCCTCTGTGCTTGGAGGAGACAGCTCTCCTGGGCAGGCAGCTGCAGACTGCCATTCCTACACCCCTACACCACTTCTACCCTGGCTCTCTCTCCTTCCCAAACGTCACCTACCCTGCTGGTGAGGAAGCAGTTCAGTGCTCTGTGGTTTGCCCTTCTGATCCAAGTGGGAGAGGTTTCCCCTTTTTAGAGCTGTAAATCACATTCCCTGTGAGTACTGTGCCATCACCCAAGGCTTGTCCTGGTGGTGACTCTCCCCTCACTGCCCCTCTCTGTGCTCGCTTGCCAACCAGCTGCTACAGACTGACTGGTGTATGTCCAGACTTTCCTCCCCTGCAGCCGTGTACTGCAGGACCCTTCCACTCGCAGAGCTGCCCACCTGTAAGAGAACTGTTGCCCCAGGTGGCTGATGCTGATCTTTGCAGATTCAGAAATTGCCTCTTGCAGCTCATTAAAGCATTTCCTGGAGCAAAGCACCACACTTGTTAGCCTAGTTCCTGAGTTGCAGTGCAGCCTTCAAAGCACCTCTGTCCTCTGGAGCTCATCTTCCCAACACGGGACAAGAGGAGAGCGCGGGTGCCCTTGTGGGCTGCCTTTCTCCCTGCTTGCCTGCTGCTTGGAGTATGCTGCGGCTCATTGCTGCAGTCGTGCAGCTGGGTTTTGGAGCAAAGCTCTCTTCTTTTTATCAGTGCTGTCATTCTTGTAGCTTGCTGCCTTTTCCAGCAGTGTGTGTGTTCATGCCTCACGTTATTTATGAGCCATTCCTAGGCATTATCTAGGAAAGATAGGCACCTTGGGAATAGGTGGGGCAGGAGCGGAGCCACTGTTGTGTAAGTTGACACAACTTCCATGGCTTTTGGTAACAGCATGCTCAAAGAGGGATTAAACATCCTAATGAACAAATCTGCTCCCAGCCAGGAATCATAGTTGCTATGGAAGTGTCCTGGGGGTCAGTGGGACATAGGGAAGAGTGGGCGGGAGAGCTGTGCAAGGCTGCCAGCACAGAGAAGAGGATGTGCAACATCGTTCTCCCAGGTACTGAAATAATACAAAGGGTGAAGAAGAATTAAGTGGTCTGTGGAGCCCTAGCGTTTCTGCAGTCAGAACACCACGTTCACTGGCTTTTCCTCCTCATCGTGTTTGTGCTTATCTGCAGGGGAGTGGTCTCCATGGACACGCATCCATCAGAATGGGTTTGTGTCTCTTCAGCCAGCGGGTTGATAATGTCTTCCTGCTATCTCTCCCTTCTGCAGCACTGATGACACCGTCCAGAAGTATTACTTCAACATCACAAACCATTTCAGCTGGTCCCCGGTGGAGGTGACTCTGGGGCTGTACACCTCCCTCTGCCAGTACTTCAGCGAGCAGGAGAAACGGTGGAAGACTGAAGGCATCATCCCGCTGGAGGAGACTCGGCCAGACCAGGCTGTGTGCTTAACCCAGCACCTCACCGCCTTTGGGGCCAGTCTGTTTGTCCCCCCAAACTCTGTCCAGTTCATCTTTCCTGTGAGTAAAACAAAGCAGAAGCTGTGTGGCATTGTCACATCTGAACAAACTTGTCACCTAGAAGTCTTGGGCTCCCATTAGATTCACGTTCAAGCTGGGTGATGGCTGGCCTGTGCCCAGCTGCCAGACTAGTGCACGTGCCTGAGCGCCTCTGGGAGCTGCAGACGAGCACAGCTCACAGAGGTGCTGTGTCCTCTGATCGTGAATCCTGGCTGCTGATGCTAAAAACAGACCTCTGCTGATGGTTTTATTCTCTAGTCTGAGCACCTTGCGGTGTTCTCTTCTTTCATGAGATGCCAAATGCTCCTCCCAGCTGTCACCCAGCACTGTTGTATCCCAAAGAGCTTGCACCTGCCAGCTGCTCCCTGGCTCCCAGGGACATTCAGGCTCTTTCCAGCTCTGTCAATGTGATGTAGGTGGGAGCGGAGAGCTCTCTGCAGCTGCTACAGCAACCTTCAGCTGGCTGCTGCAGTACGCTGCAGGGACTGTGGGCAAGTGAGGCCTGACCACCACAGTCTGTGCAGGGACTGCTCTCTGTTGGCGTGGGGTGTGAGTGATGGTGATAGCCAGCAAGGAGGCAGCGCAGCTCTTGGGGAGCGGTGGGGCCCTCCTGAGGAGGGACAGTGCCTTTCAACGTGGTTCTTTTCTTTTAGGCTCCAGGTCCAGGTCTCAACTACATCGTTCTGCTGACGTGTGCCGTCTGCTTTGTGACCTACTCTGTGGCTGCGCTGATTGTGCACAAGCTGGACATGATTGACATTAACCGAGTGGGGGTGATTCCCTTCTGCGGGAAGAACGGGCTGTACAAATACGAGATCCTGGTGAAAACTGGCTGGGGCAGAGGATCAGGTTAGCCTACAGACTCGTGTGCTTGGCTGCAGGGGTGACATCTGTGTAACTCCCCTGAGATCTCCCCTCAGCAGGACCCTGAGCTGAGCTGGTGTTCGGTGGAGCGCTGAGCAGGCAGTTCAGGGCTTCCAACAGCATTCAAGTGGGGGTTTTTGTGTGATGATGGAGCTGGTCAAGAGCCGTGGAGAAAAGCATGCTGCCTCACCTCTTGCTGTCAGCATGCAATAGCTGCTAGAGGGAGCCACCCAGTATAGAAGTTCCCCCACTACTCACCATGACTGCAGGAGCAGCCAGGAGGCAGCAATTGTTCCTCGCTGCTGATCCTCTCCTGCAGAAGCATAAAGGCTTGTGGTCACTTCAGATTGATCATTTTGCTGTCCACCCTCATCCATCACTTTGTTCTCCCCTCACTGATCTGGGGCTGAGTTTGTAGCTGGAAACATCATCCCAGACTTGGAAATACAGGGAGCTGGGATGTGGGAGCAATGACAGAGGTAGAATGCCACCATGTCACTGCTAGAAACATGTTCCCATTGATCTTGGTGTAACCAGTGGTTTCACTGGGAGCAACTCTGTCCTGAAGTCGCCTCAGTGACCATTCAGGTTGAGCAGGTGGACTAGGGACCATCTGGCAACTGGTGCTGGAGAGAAGTCAAAGAAAACAAGTCTTTTGACTGCTTGATGGAAAAAACATCCAGAATAAACATCTCCTCCCTAATGCGTGTTAGCAAGGCAAGGAATTTCAGATTCAGTCTCCTCCAGAGGGGAAAACCATGAGTATGCCAAGGTCCATGCACCGTGCCAATGTGAGCAGCTGCCCTCCAGGCTGTGTGTAACACTCTCCCTGGGTGTGGGATGGCTGCAGAGCACATTCCTTCCTCCTGAGTCTCCAGGTGGCCTCTCTGAAGGGCCACTGCATCTGGTACCCGGTCCATGGCAGGAAGGCAGGGCTGGGGAGCAGCTTTACCTTGGGTGAACTTCTCTAAGTGAGCCCTGTTCACCCCGCCAGGCACCACGGCGCACGTGGGGATCGCCCTGTACGGTGTGGACAATAAAAGTGGTCACAGACATCTGGATGGAGAAAACGCCTTCCACCGCAACAGCCTCGACGTGTTTCAGATCGCAACAGAGCGGAATCTGGGGAGCATCTGGCGCATCCGCATTTGGCATGACAATAAAGGTGAGATGTGAGTGGGCATGAGGCTGAGACAGCCGTCGGACATCACAGGGCAGAGCCAGGCCCTGGTCTGACTCGTGCCTGGGCCAGGCAAGACTAGGGGGGTTCTTTTGTTGCCCTCTTGGCTTTGCAAATTCATGCAGGGAATGCCTGCCCCTAAACACTTTTCTTTATCCCTTAACTTTTAGGACTCAGCCCTTCTTGGTACCTGCAGCATGTCATTGTCCGGGACCTGCAGAGCAGCAAGAGCTACTTCTTCCTAGTGAACGACTGGCTGTCGGTGGAGAGTGAAGAGAACGATGGCATGGTGGAGAAGGAGGTTTATGCTGCCAGTGAGTGCTCGGCTCCTGGGCGTGGGGCTGGGGCGGCTGGGCACTGTGGCAACTCTCACTGCCTTGAGGAAGGGCCCACAGCAGAGAGCCTGCACGCTGATACTTTCTCGCTGCACTGGTGACTTGCGCAGCCAAGTGCTTTGCTGGGTCCTTCATGCCAGAGGAGAAGGCATGGTCAGGATCCTGTTTTGCAAGAGGGACCTATAGGCACAGTGTGGATACTTCTTAAGGGGGCACTGTGCCGGCCCCAGCTGGGTCCATTGTGCTGTGCTGCTGACCCTGAAAGTCTGTCTCCTTGTGCGCAGGTGAGACAGAGCTGAGGAGCTTCTCCCGGATCTTCGTAGCTGAGCTGCAGCGAGGTTTCTTTGAGAAGCACGTCTGGCTGTCCATGTGGGACCGCCCGCCTCGCAGCCGCTTCACCCGCGTGCAGAGAGCCACCTGCTGCTCCCTCCTCATCTTCCTCTTCCTCTGTGCCAACGCTGTGTGGTACGGCGTGGTGGGGAACGTACACCTCAGGTGCGCTGTGTCCCTTGGTGCTCTTGCCAGTCCCTCACCTCCCCAAGGGCCCCTCCCGTGCTTCCCATTACATAGGGCAGGACAGACCTTATGTCTGCTGGGAATCTGGGATCAGGACATGGATCGTGGAGGACCAGGGGGGAGCCTGATCAGCTTTCCTCCTTGCCCAGTTTCGCTGTGTCATCCATTAGCACAGCCTGTGCCCATTTCTTTCTCTGCACACTTGAAGTGCTCAGCTGTGCTCTTCTGTCTCGCTGTTTGCTTGGCTGGCAACTCCTGCTAATACCGATCTCTGATCTCTTGATTCCCTGCAGCAATGGGGCCATTGCCAACCTGATCCCTGTTAATGTGGACACGGTGGCTGTTGGTCTGGTGTCCAGCGTGGTGGTCTACCCTCTCTACTTGGTCATTTTATTTCTCTTCCGGATGGCTCGTGCCAAGGTAATGAGCAGTAGTTGCAGGCTGCACAAACAGGTGTGATGCCACCAGGTTTGCTCCTCTGGGGCTGGATTCTGTCCTTTGTGGTGCATCACTTCCCCAACTGGTCACTTTCCACCTGCTTCTCTGCACTGCCCTGCACCCTGGACAGAGCTTAAACTTAGCAAGGCTCTGCCTCCCTGTTGGGCTGGGAGCAGCCCCAGACCTTAGAGGGACGGATCACTGCCTTACACATTTACTGTGTGACACTGGATGCTGGCAGTGCCCAGACGCTTACCAGAGGGGCAGATTCTACAGGCTATTTGGGCACTTAATCCGTATTGATTTGGGTACGTGATAGGTACCCAGGTGCCACTGAAAGGTGCAGCCCTTTGGCAGGAGCCTGCGAGATGCTCAGTCAGGCATCTCTAATGAAATACCTGCCCTGAGTACAAACGCAGCTGTCTGAACAGAGCTGTGGTTAGGCAGCTGTGGAAGGTTTAGCTGGGGGTTTAATGACTAGTTAGACACAATTAGCAGCCCCATTAAGTCCTGCAGCCAGCTGCTCAGTGGCTGATGAGCAGCAAATGTATCTGGTACTTACTGTTCCTATAAACAATCCTTGCTTTGCAGGAGGTTGCACACTTAGGCAGCTTCTAGGGTACTTACGCCTAGGACAGGCCAGATGGTGCTGGGTTGTGGGACAGTGCCCAAGGTGTCTGGGAGGCAGGGGAGGACATGCCTGTTCTCAGCCCCGCTGGGCAGCACTGTGTGCACAAATGTGGAGCTCCCAGCTGAGCGGTGAGCAGTGAGGATGTGCTGAGCAGCAGGGCTCCAAGCTGCAGTGACACTGACACCTCCGCCCCTGCCTGTTCTGCTCAAACCTTCCTGTTTCCTGCAGGTGTCCATCAACCACACCCTGACTCACTCAGACCAGCAGTCCTTGGAGATCGACAACTACCTGGACTCCTCAATCCTCGACAGCTCCTTCCCCACCTTCCCTGGGCTCCGGGCAGAGGTAAGCTGCTTCACACCTGAAAGCTGTGCAGGCTGCGTGGGTCTCTGGGCTCCTTCCCTGGCACAGTGTGCATCCACCACTGAGTGCCAGAACTGATGCACTCAGGTGCCACTGGCCAGCACTGGTGGTAGGGGCAGACCACAGCCTTCTGTCTCTCACTTGCATCTTTGCTCAGGCCAGTCACAGGCACTGAGCACAAGCTGTGCCCAGCTACAGTTCTGCATGCTGGAGCATGGGTCTCCCAGCATGCCTGGGCATTACCTGCTGCAGCAGAGCAGGGTCCTGGAGGTGTGGGCCCAGGACTAGCAGCACCTGGGGATCCAGGCTTTCAGTGACCCCTGCTGGAGCAGTGTTAACAACCTGCTGTTTTAACCGCTCACCAGCCAGCGTGATGTGTCTGAAATGCCTCCTCTTCCCCCACAGGCCTTCTCTGAGCAAACCAAAACAGATCTGTTTTTGGAGGACTCCAAAAGGTAAGCAGGCTTCTGGGGCTAGAGCAAGTGGGAATTCAGTGTTGTCTTCTGCTTTGAGCCTCCCATGTATTATGTCTTCCTTTCCAGTGCCGCAGTGGAAACACAGTGCTTCACAGCTTGCAGGGGTGGGGGGCCATCAAAGGCCAGTTGCTTGAAGGCAATGGAGCTCTGCTGGCCTGTTTTTCACCAGAGCTGGTAACTCCCTGTTGCCAGAGGGTGAGAGATAGCTGTCCCTCACCAGCTTTGTTCTGAACCGTAACCCAGAGTCCTCTGCAGGTCTCAGTGCAGCCACATGCTGGCAGACCAGGGCTGTGCTCCTGCAGCTGTTCCACTTCTAGACAGGCCTGCACACCGATGCAGTTGCCTTTGTCTTGCTTCCCACTCCCCATGCATACCTGAGGAAACACAGCACTCTGTTCTCCTGCAGCCTCGTGCGGTGGCCCTCCAGCGAGGCCCTGCTCAGCTGGCCAGACCTCCTCAGCGACCCCTCCATCATGGGCAACACCATCCAGAAGCTGAAGAGAGGCCGGGCCAGCCGCCACCTTGGACTCGAGGCCCCGCTCGCAACAGAGGAGGACAGCTTGTCACTTGGCGTTCACCAGGGACAGCCCAGATATTTCTCGGCCTCAGGTGGGTGTGTGGCATTGTTTGAATGGTGTGGGGAGGTGCAAGAGGAGCAGTCTGGTCATTGGGAGTCCTGGCTGAGCTCTGGAGAAGGCAGAATAACAGAGCCTGCCACCTGGCTTCAATTCCAGAAGAGGAGGGTTGTTATTTTGAGGGAAACTGAGGATTTCAGGCTGGGAAAGCAGAAATCCTGACGTGGATCAGTCTGAAGTGAGTGCTCACCACTGCTAGCAGACTGGGAGCAAGGAGAGATGTGTTCCCCTGGGATCTGAATGTTGCAAGGAAGCAGCACTTTTTTGCTGGTCGCAAGGCCACTGTGTGTCTCTCAACCTGTGTTATGTGGCTGAAGAAGAAGTTGGCCTCCTGTGCCAGGAATTTCATGCCAGGCTCCACAGCCACCCTTGGGATAGACAGGAGCTAGAAGACAGGGAAGGAGGGCTGCCTGGGGAAGAAGGGCCCCAGTGCAGTGTATGGTCCTCCTCCTCCCTGGCTCTGTGAATGTGGCAGAGCCCAAGTGATGCAGAACCACCCCAGCATGTGAGGCTGTGTGCTGTGCACTCACCAGCGCTCTTTGCTTTCTGTCCCCAGATGAGGATCTGATAAGGCAGATCCTAGCAGATGGAGCCAGTGGCATCTCCCACTCCCAAGACCTAGGACCATACATGAGGGCTGAAACAGATCTGATCTCAGGCCTGTAAGTATTGGGGGAGCAGAGTTCCCCTGGCAAGGCAGGCTGAGCCAGGCTGTGCTTTTGCCTGGTCCAGGGCTGCTGTGCTGGTGAGGGTCTGCTTGCTGCAGAGCCAGCACTGGCTGGGGAAGCACCAGCATGGCTCAGCAGTGCAACCCCTTTGCCTTGGCAGCTCCAGCGTGTTCGGGGAGAAGGTGGAGACTGTCATGATGCAGAAGCTGAATGACAAAGGCCAGAGCATGGCAGCCCCTCCCAGGGAAGTGAGCAGATCGGCCAAGTCAACATGGACAGGTACCAGGGCTGCGGGGCTGTGTCCAGTGTCAGCGCCAAGGGCAGGGAGGGCGGGGATGTGCAGGGGCCTTGGCACACAGCAGCAGTTGGGAGGGACAGGCAGGTAATTAGCAAAGGAGCCTTCGGAGAGGCTGCCCCCCAGCTGTACTTGCTATTTCCTGCCAGTTTGAGAGCCTGAATCTGAGCAGAGCCCAGGACACCATTTGTTTTGTCATAGCCCCTGCCATACACCCTAGGCAAGCTCACTCGCTGCTTCCCCAATTACTCTGCTCTCTGCAGCCCTCTGCAGACATCAGTTCATTCATCCGTGTAAGGATAGAGAGTGAGAGTCTCTGTACATAACCAGAGGGGAAGGGGAGTCGAATGCCAATGAAAGTTCAAACCAACCAGCAAAGCAAAGCAAAGAAGAAGAGATGCTTCCTACTGGGTCATGCAACACAGCAGCCAGCCAGCTGGGGCTGCACAAGGCAGCAGGCAAGCTGTCCGGCCCCTGCGAAGGGCTGGGTGGTGATAAGCGCCTGGTGCCCTGCGCAGGCCCTGTGGAGCAGCTCAGTGTCAGTTCTCATAGCGTGAGCTCTTGGCTTCCTGAGGCACAGCCTCACTAGGGCCGGCTGCAGCACAGAAAGATGGGCACAGCAGCAGTTCTCCAGGGTCTGTTAGAATCCATCTGTTCATCGTGTGTACTGGCTTTATGCCAGCGCTGATTCACATGGGTGGGTGAAAGCAGCTGTGCCTGAGCAAGCCCCAGGGCTGGGTAGCGTGGCAGTCTGAAGGCCAGCCACCGCAGCAGATCCGTGTGGCTTTTCCTGGGTCTTGGCAGCAGCACTTCCAGCCCCGCTAGACATGCCCAATATCCTGGGGCTCTGATGGAAAGTAGGCAACTGATCCTGCTGCCTAAGTCAGGACCCCATCTCCTCCTCCTGCCCACACTGCTGTCTGTAGGTGGGGTCTAGTTTTGTGTGGCTGGCCGCGTTTCAATGTGCTGTCCATGTTCCTGCTCAGTGGGAGATATCTGGGACAAGGCCTCCAAACTCACCGAGGACTGGTGGTGGGCTCCTGCTAGGATGAAGGCTGTGCTCAGCCCTTTCTGTGCCCTCTGGGACCCTTCTGCAGTGACATTTACTCTTGTTTTCTCTCCCTCCCCCCAGTTGCAGACCAAACGTTCAGGAAGCGCTTGCTGCCACCCTGGTGCTCCTATCTGGCTCATGGTATCAGCTTCTTCCTCTTCGCCACCTCCACGGGGGTCTCCGTGTGGATCGGGGTGGGCTTCTCCTCCAGCGTTGCCCTCATGTGGCTTATCTCAGGGATCTTCAGCTTTCTGGCATCCTTCTTGGTCTGGGAGCCCCTGAAGGTAAGGACAACAAAAGGGAGTACACAAGCACCTGTCTGTACGTGTGCATGTATCAGCCGTAATTAACATCTTGCCCAGGTACTAATCAAGTCCTGTCAGGCACTGAATGCTGTGCAGGGGGAAGGGCAGACGTGGCAGCAGCATTAGGGGAGGCAGGGTTGGGGGCAGTTTGTGTCGGAGGTAGTCTAGCTGCTCCCAGGCCCTGCTTGCTGTGGGGGTGCTGGCAGGCGAACAGGAGCTGCTGCCCGCAGCAGCTGTGGTGGCACGGCTCGCTCTGCCGGCTCTGACGCTGCCTGCCCCCCAGGTGCTGCTGGAAGCCCTCTATTTCTCACTGGTTGCCAAGCGCCTGCACCCAGAGGAAGATGATACCTTGGTGGAGCATCCTTTTGTTGAGCATGTTTCTGAGAAGATCAGCAAAGTCCGACCCCCACAGGGCTTTGCCCTTTTCCAGGCCAAGGAGGAGGCCAGGAAGGTGAAACTGCTGCACAGGATGCTGAAGGTAAGACATGTCCCCGATGCCCGTGGTGCCTGGGGTAGAGGCAGAATGCTGGTTCCAGCAGCTGTGATTTCCAGTGTCTGCCTCAGTTTCCCCATCTGTAGAAGGCAGGCAGTGATATTCATCTTCTCTGTGAAGCTCTGGGATCTGACATGTCTGGGCAGCAGAATGGTCAGGGGGTGGCTGTGCGTCCTTTGTTTGGTTTATCTCCGTAATTCAGGTGTCTGAGGTTAGGGCAAGGCTTGCAGCACCAGCTTGCACAACAAGATTCATTAACAATGTCTTGTGAAATACAACAGGTCCCCAGCTAGGAGAAGTTTCAGTTTCTTTGTAGGTCACTCAGTGCTTAATCCTTCACACTGGTGCTGGGAATACACAGCTGCTTTGGAGTAGTTATTTTTGTCTGTGTGGTATCTCTTTAATGGATGGAAACTCCTGCAACTGTTTTTACAAACCCAGCTGCCAGCTATAGGAGCTGCTACAGGGAGGTTGTGCAATGCATTTCAGCTGAAACATGTGGTGCTGGGCTGGCCACTTTGAGGAAAAACAGAAAAAAAACAAAGATTATTGTTATGAGCCTGTGGTCTGGGTTTAATTTTAAACTGCCTCCCATATGGAAAAAGAAATACCTTGGGGCCTGATCCTGCTGCTTGCCAGCCAGCATTCAGTGGAAAGCACTGATATGCTGCAGGAACAGGTTTGGGACCTGATCCCACCCCGTTACTGGGTGCAATCTCTTTCTGTTCTTTGCTTGCCAGAATTTCCTCATCTACATGATGTTCTTGCTGGTGATCCTGCTCACCAACTATGGAGATGCCACCCGCAACAGCAGGGCCTTCCTTCTGCAGAGCTCCATCAAGCAGCAGCTGCGCAGCAGCGAATTCCTCCGCATCAGGAGGTAACTGCGGCGGGCCCCGGCGTCAGGAGCACGGGGTGTTGCTCTGAGTCAGCCGAGCTGTGCAGGGCTGCAGCAGGGGGTCAGGCAGCAGGCCTGCTTCTGCTGGGGCTGTTGAGACCATGTGCTCCGTGGTCACTTCCAAGAGGCTCCCAGGGGAGCACAGACGCCTCTGTGGGGTCACGGTGCTCGCGCATGGGCGCAGCATGGCAGTGGGCAGGTCCCTTCCTTTCCCCATGGCTCTTCTTCTCCCACGGAGAGCAGAGGGAGCTGTGGGGACTGAGAGCTTTGATCTATTTGAACTTAAAGTATCTCTGCTGAGGGGAGGGACTGTGTGAGTTACAGGTGTTTCTCTTTTTGTATCTGGTCAAAACCGCACGTTTGTTCTGTCTGCAAAATCTATAAATAAGATTTAGCCATAAATACGGTCATGAGAACCAAAAATAACATCTCTCATAAATTCAGGGTCCTTCCCTTCTTTGCTGTGCACACAGGTTAAAGTTTCCCAGCTGCGCTTCCACACTGCTGTAAACTCCAGCAGTCTGGAACAACACTGGGACAGCTGCCTGGGATTAACCGTGCCTCTGAGCCCATCTCACCACAGACCTCTTGATTCCCTTGTGCCAGCAGCTTGGCTTGTCTGTGTCACACGAAGTCACACGTTTTGATTCACCACAGCTTGACTCAGGAGTGATGCCACTGAAATGAGTGGAGTTACTGAGATGAAAGTGGTGTAAAGAGGGAGAATGGAGTCATTCACCTTTAGGTCTTGCCCCTCAGATAACCATTCCCCTTGCCCCACCCCAGCACAGCTCCCAGTGGGTGGAAGCCTGCCCCTGCCTGCTGGCAGAGCTGGGAGGAAGGCATCCCTATCCAACATGCAGTTCCTTCCCTCCAGGTGAAACTCAGATGTCCAGATCTCGGGTGAGACGTGCGGAGACTGCCCTAGCAGAGCTGCCCCAGCAGCTTTGCCTCTCACACCTTTTCCCTCTTGCAGATCAGATGAGTTTTGGGTCTGGATGTCGCAGGTGTTCCTCCCGTACCTCTACAACAACCGGTCGAGCCAGGAGAGCTACAGCACCACGCTGGGGGCGGCCCGGCTGCGCCAGCTGCGGCTGCAGGAAGGTAAGGGACGATCGCCCAGGGCCCCGCCGTCACCTGCTGGGGGTGGCACTCCTGGAAGGATGGAATGGCCAGGTCTGGATGCAGCTGGGGGCTGAGTGAAGCAGGGGAGAGGCTATGGCAACGCTTTTCTCAGTGCAGCATGTATATTAGCGTGTCTTTGGTTCTGCTGCCACCAGAGATGAAACGAATGGGGCAGTTACCATGAGGGTGGAGGATTTACACTGTAGAGAGAATCTTGGTTTCTGGAGGTGTGACTGAGGACACAGAGCTGGAGGCGAATCGGGAAGAAGGGAGAAAGTGTGAAAGCTCAGCTGTGTGCCCCCACACTCTTGGGCTGTGTTGGGATGCTGCAGGGGTGACGGTGTCACTCTTATTCCAGTCGAGTGCCAGCTCACGGCCCAGGACATCCTCCGCGGGCTGGGCGCAGCCACCAGGAAGAACTGCATTGACTCACGCAGCTTCTCTACCGCTGACTATGGAGCTGGCTGGGAGCGGGCAGCCGTGAACGTGACGACTGCGTGGTCCTACTCACCACCCGACCTCACGGGGTAAGGAGCTGCCCAGCCCACAGCTGCACCACTGCTCCGTGTCCTAAAGACGTCTGAATTGAGTGGGTTCTGTGCCCTGAGTGGTTGCTGGGGGCTGTTCTGCCTCCGTCCCCAGCTCTCACCCCGTGGTTCCTCTTCCTCTGCAGGGTCTGGTACTGGGGTTACATCTCTTTCTACGACAGTGGTGGTTACGTCGAGGAGCTGGGGCCTTCACTGGAGGAAAGCAGGGCTCAGCTGAATTACCTTCAGCAGCACACCTGGATTGACAACATGTAAGTGTGGCAGGGGAGAAGGAAATGTTTTGCTGTCATCCAGATTTTTAAAGGGCACCGCTAGGGGTGTCACCAGGGTGACAGAGAATGTAGAATCTTACAAAATGATGGCACCAAAGCCCGCAGCTAGTGTTGTCCCAGGGCCCTGAGCTGTTTTTCCCTCCGCAGGAGCCGGGTGGTCTTTGTGGAGCTGATGCAGTATAACCCCAGCGTGGACCTGCACGCTGCCATCACCCTCCAGCTGGAGTTCCTGGGCGCAGGCCAGGCTGTCACCGCTGTCACCATCAGCCCCTTCCCACTGCTGCGGCTCAGCAGCGGTGTCACGCTGCAGCTTCTCATGATGGTCAGTGTGATGCTTCACTGTGTGCTCTGCTTCCCTTCTGGTCACTGCACAGAGGTGCTCAGGGGGCCCAGACTGAAGCTCCCCTGGCTGGGCCAGGGCTAGGTGCAAGCAGAGCCCTCTTCCCCTGGGCAGTGGACACATTTTGGGGAGCTTCGCTGCTAGGGCAGGAGGGAGCAGGACAGAGTGAGCAAGAGGAAGGCACGGAGGGCCTTGCAGAAGTGTGCTCCAGGTGCAGGATCGCAGAACTCAGCTTGGCACTGAATGTCCTGCTGGCGCAGCTCCGCAGGCAAGCATTGCCCTCCCCATCCCCAGTAACGTCCCTGTTCTTCCCGCAGGTCTTCCTCATGATGTTCGTGGTCTATTTTGTGGTGTCCGAGTCACTGTCCATCAAGAAAGAAGGCAGGGCCTACTTCACCCTGTGGGGCAACTACGGCCAGTGGGGCTTCATCCTCCTCACCACCTGCACCGTGGTGGTGCACCTCAGCCAGGCCACCCTGGCCGACCAGCAGTGGCTCAAGTACCTCAACAACCGCAAGGGCTTCACCAACTTCTACCAGGTGGCCTTTCTCAACGCCGTCTTCAGCACCTTGGCTGCCTCCCTCCTCTTCCTCCTAACTGTGCAGGTACGGAGCAGGACGTGGTCAGGGATGTGTGCTTTGGCCCTGCGTCAGGCTGTCAGCCCTACGCAGTCCTGCAGCAGGGGTGGCGAAGGGCCCTGAAGTAAAACCATGCACAAGCCTGGCTCTGCTGTGCCAGGCACTGATAAGTGCAAAGCAGCTGCTCCCATGAGCTCCCACATCCAGACGTGCAGCACCCTCTGCCCCCGAGCCCAGGCTGTAACACTGTCCTCTCACTTGGTCCTAGGCTGCCCAGCAGCTGCGTTTCGTCAGGCAGTGGTCTGTGTTCGGGAAGACCTTTCAGAAGTCCATGAAGGAGCTGACTGCGGCAGGGCTGGCGTTCGTGGTGCTCCTCCTGGCGTACGCACAGCTTGGCTTCATGGTAACTACCTGCTCTCCCCATGCCACCTTGCAGAGGGGCTGGCTGTGAGTCAGGCTGGCCGGGGCTGTGTGAGCCCCTTGTCGCACCCGGCCCAGCCTGTGCTGAGCGCCCAGGGATCCTTGGGCTGTGACAGACCGGGCAGCTTTGGCCAGGGGCTGTGTCTGTGGCCGGTCCCCGTCAGCTGATTGAGGAGCTGCTCCTCAGGGCTCTTGCTGTGCAAGATGGGGTGGTGAGCGTCAGGGGACTTTGTGCACCGACTGATCCCATTTCATTGTCTCCACCATCCCCTTTGCAGCTTTTCTCCTCCTCCTCGGAGTCCTTTCGCAGCGTTGGCAGCAGCCTCCTGCTGCTCTTTGCCATGGTGCGGGGCAGCGCGAGCCTCCGCCCCTGCCCACCTGAGTCCTGCGGCCTCTACTACTTGTTCTGCACCAGCTACATCGTCCTGGAGGTGTGGATCGTGCTGAGGCTCTTCGCCGTGGTGCTTGTCTACAGCTACCGGGAGATGCACTTCGAGCTGTACCGCCCCGCCTTTGAGCCCCAGGACTACGAGATGGTGGAGCTCTTCGTGCGCAGGCTGAAAATGTGGATGGGCTTTAGCAAGGCCAAGGAGGTGAGTGCAGCCCGGGAGCATCTGTGGGGAAGGGATCTGGTAGCAGGCATTAAGCTGCAGACTTGTGCAGAGAAACAACATCCACCTTCCTTGTCCCCGCTTTGCTTCCCACCGCTGTTCACAGTCAGGTGCCCCAGCTCCTCTGGCAGTGAGGGGTGGAACGGTGGCAGATCCTGGAGGTGTGTTAGTGTCAGGCACTGCAGGGGCATAGGCTGCCAGTTTTCAGCGCAGATGATTCTATCTGAGATCCATCCCCAGGTCCGTGCTGTGGCCTGGCCCACCAGGAGGCTGACAGCAGCCCTGGGGCTGTTTGGAGCGGGGCACAGTGCCACGGCACAGCGTTCCCACCTGCTGGCTCCTGGAGTAATTCTGTCTTCTATGTGCTCCTTTTTCTCCTCCAGTTCCGCCACAAGGTGAGGTTTGAAGGCATGGAGCCTCTGCCGTCCCGAGACTCCAGTGACTCCAAGTCCTTCCGGGGCCCCACTCCCAGCGCTGCCTCGGACAGCTCCAGGGCCTCCACCTCCTCCAGCCAGCTGGACGGGCTGAGCCTCGTGCTGAGTGCCCGGGACAGCCTGGAAGTGGACGCTGACCTCCAGCGGCTCCTTTCCCTCTTCGAGATGCTGCTAGCCCAGTTTGACCGGGTCAACCAGGTGACGGAGGACGTGTACCGCATCGAGCACCAGCTGCAGGGCTCCCAGAGCCGCCGCTCCCGGAGGAGGCACGCGCAGGGGCCAGAGGACGTCCTGAGCAGGTACCGTGCGGGCAGCGCCGAGCAGGGGCCCTCGCCCGAGACCTCCTCCAACATGGACCTGCACCCCCCGCGCCCCGCCAGCACCCCGCCGGGCAGCAGGGGCTCCGTGCCCAGCCGGCTCATC